>OU015500.1:47612145-47837145 GCA_907164885.2 Dolomedes plantarius | reverse complement strand
TGAAATACTCTTACTGGCTACGGCCAGAGTAGCCGCCATTGTTGGAGATCACCGCTGCCACACGCCTCGGCATTGATTCAAAGAGACTTTGGATGAGTTCTTGGGGTACAGCAGTCCAAGCAGCTTCCACACGTTGCCAAAGTTGATCTGCTGTGGCAGCTGGGAATGGAATCTGGGTCAATCGTAGAGCAACCATGGACCACATGTTTTCTATCGGCGAAAGATCCGGAGAGCGAGGCGGCCAGGGAAGCAATTCAATCTGGCGATTGACGAAGAACCGTTGGACAATGCGTGCCACGTGTGGTCGCGCATTATGCTGTTGAAATATGGCTGTGGGCAAGCCCTGAAGGTAAGGAAGGACAACTGGCTCCAACACCTCGGAGATGTAGCGCTGGCTGTTTAAAGTACCGGCAATGCGTACCAGAGGTGTGCGAGAGTGATATCCAATACCGCCCCATACCATAATACCCGGTGCTGGACCAGTGTGGCGGTGCATAACGCAGCTGTTCAGCATCCTCTCTTCACGGTGTCTCCAGACTCGAATGCGACCATCGTGGTGTTGCAGACAGAAGCGTGACTCGTCAGTAAAGACAATTTCATTCCATTCTGCCGTCCACATCCTTCTGTCATCGCACCATTGGCGGCGGAGACGTCTGTGGTTCTGCGTCAAGGGTAGACAAAGCAATGGACGTCTTGCGGACAGACCACTCTGCTGTAAACGGCGTCGAATGGTACGCGCAGACACTGGATGATGCGTTACAGACTGCATGTGCTGTGCTATGGTTCGTGATGTGACTGAGCGATCCGTCACTGCCATGCGCACAATTTGCCTGTCATCGCGTGAAGTGGTGCGCTGAGGTGGATGCGATCGAACACGCCGGTCCGTCGTACCCTCCTGCATCCAACGATCACATATCCGCATTACAGTTGTTTGGTTTCGTCCAACACGACTACCGATTTCCCTGAAAGATAATCCACAATATCGGTAGGCCACTATCCTTCCTCTGTCGAACTCGGATACTTGATCAAAAGATGATCGCTGTTTTCGGCGAGGCATAATTGGTCGTTTTTTTTAAAAAAACCACAAGAAAAACACAATTGCCGAACTTGAAATCGTCGAAATCTCCAAGCCTTAAATAGCGCTTTGAAGTGGCGCCACAGGCGCGCGTGATGTGCGTATGCGCTTAAATTAACGTAAATTAAAGAGTATTTTATGGTAAATTATCTAATATATGTATATATAGGTGTGTGTGTGCCTGTCCAAAAACATAAGTTTCGGCTATAAGAATCAACCGTTTATAAAAATCAAAAACACTAATAACAAACGTGATTCTTATAAGCGGAAATCACTGTATATATATATATTGTGACGAATTAAAATAATTCGCACAATTAAAATATACGCTGCACACGGCTGGAATTTGTCGCAGCTGACCGACACCACCCCCCCCCCCCTTTAACGTATAGCAGGTGACAGCGAGCTGGAACGGAAGGAACACAAAGCGGTTGGAAAAACATGACATCTAGGCGGAACAGAAATTCGCCACGGCACTCGAGATTAATGACGCAGGACCACCGGGAAGCCGGGAAATCACGAAAATTTCAGCTTGCCTGCCAGCAAATCGGAAAGTCTAAAAATTACATCACCATTAGCAGATCCAATAGGAGACGAGTTCTCTGGACGGAGCGAGAGAGTCCAAATTTAGACGGGGCGAGAAAAAGTTAGTTAGCGACCTGCTAAGCTGTGAGAGACTCCGACCATCCAGGGTCGAAAAGGCTATACGCGGACTTGCGTAGTCGGCGGCTAATTTCTCACGAAGAGAACTTTTAGCTTCGGCTAGGAAGCTTGGTTACATTTCGACGAGGTCTGAGACGAAATCATCAGTCTGGATCATCCTGATCCTATAAAGTGCCTCGCAGTCATCCGCCCTGCAGGGAGCGAAAATCGAGGGACTTGCTCTAATTTTAATGAACTATTCGATAATATTGAATTAGCGAAACTTCAGGTGGTAACTCCTCCTAACGGACTCAGTCGTCATCTTAGAGGACTATCATTAACTGTGTAACGGATCATCAATCTCCAAATTTTCTCCTCCGAATTGAAATAAATTCGTCGATTTTAATTTACTTGGCTGTGATTTTTTGTTGATTCGATTGCTACCTCGATCAATGCGTTACAATATATATATATTTATTTATTTATTTATTTATTTTACATTTAATATTTACCAAAGTCACTATAGGGATCTTAATTTCCTAGTGACTTCAGAAGATTAATTTTTCAATCTGATGCTCGTGAACTCTGATCTTCGTCATCTTCTTCTAATTTATCTTCTTTATCACTCTCTTCTTGGGTTTTTTGAGAAGAACCACAATCAGACCCCTCTGGAAGAAGAAGTTGTAGGATCTGACTACTTTAAGGCTTCCTCTTTTTTCTTGGCCTTTGTCTAGAGCAGCTCATACAATTTTGTAGCTCTTGTTGGAGTTTCTGTGATTTACTTTTTCATCAAGTCAGTCACATCAGGATTTCCAGTAGTTCTGTGACTTATAGTTGCAGCAAATGTCAGCTCTTTAGGGGTTGCTAATTCTCGCAGTTTCTTGGTTTTCCTGCGTTTACTCCTTTCATTTGACTAAATGAAATCTTTTTCAGCGCGGCCTGGGGTGGCAATAGAAATTATAGGTACCTCGACGTTATTTGCCAACCAATCACCATTCGTCTCCGGGAACCTCTTCTCTTTGTAATTTGCTGAAGTCCACTTAAAATCAGTTTTAAAATACCTGAGGGAACGAGTGAGTAAACTTCTTTTAGCAACTGGGCACCTCGTTATATCCGTCACTCGGTTTTCCATAAACTAAAGATTTCATCAACTGATTTTTCTGTAAATTCCTTAACCAATTCGTACAAAGTTAGTCTAATAAATTCCCTTTCCATCTTCAGAAATTGAAAAACGTAAAACCTGTAATGTGCCAGTAAAAATATAGTTTTTATCTCTACAATTTGGTTAAGAAAAAATGGTATTTAAGAATGACTAAAACCAATATCAGTATTGAAAGAGTCAAATTTTAAGTTGTGATATAACAATATATTTTAATTTATTTAGTGATTGTGCACTTTATCCTACAATAGTATAACTGTTTTAAGGAATATTTTTTTATTCTTGACTAATAGTAATAAATCTATTAAATGAAATACCATGTAATCCATTATTATTATTATTATTAAAAAAAAGTTTTATACTATCCTTGATGATTTTGTCTGGTTAAGTTCAACACTGTATTTACTCTTATTTCTTAATTTTTTTTTTTTTTGGTCTGAAAGGCTTAAGATGAAATAAAGTTTTATATGTTAACAAGATTTATACAGATTACATCTATAGTTGTAAGTCGTTTTCAAATCTTACCCGTCAAGAAATTTTCATGAAAATAAAAAGGGTTCTTTATAAAAAAAATTCTATAAAAAATGGCAGCAGTTTGAGGAATTTTTTTTTTTTTTTTTGAAATACTGTAACCATTACGATTACAATTCAATTTAGGTCCGACAAGCCCCGACACACCTTCATAAAGCATTTAAGAAATCTAACTTACATTTAAAAAGACTTAAAAATAACATTTTTCAAACTTAAAATGTTTATAATATGTTAATAATAAGATAAAGTAAATTATTATATATTTTAAAACAAAGCTGATGCCCTTTTCAACACGTAAACCTGATTCAATTTTAAAACATTAATTCTTAACGCCACGAAAAATATGGATTTAAACTAACAACAAAGCTGAAACGTAATCAAATTACATGTCCACTCGCAAAGAAACCTGTTCTTCAACTGAGGCAGTGGCGTAGCTACATTTTCAGCGCCCTGGAGCAAGTAAAATCGGTGCGTCCACTTGTTCTTGGAAGAATTCTGGTGAAATGAGTTTTCTATCTACTCTTATTTCGATTTAAAACCTTACTTAATAACAATTTATTTGAAATTCAAGACATTTCAACAATAAGAAATTCAATTTAATAAATATATGAATATAATAATAAAACAAATTATAATTCTTTAAGTACGGAGTACCCACAAATATTTACTTCAAATTTTATAAACTCTATTGACAAAATGTATTTCAGCGTGTTAAGAATTACATAAAAAAAACCTTCAAAATTGTTGTTTTCTAGCTTTCTCGTTTGCAAGTCGCTAAATCATTTTCTCCAGATCAAGTTGACAAGCTATTGTTCTTTCAATTGATATCGTGGCCAAAGGGCTAAGACGGTGTTGACATGTTGCTTCTTAAATATGTTTTGATAAATTTCAGCTTTGAAAAACTTCGTTCTGATTTCGCTATCGTCACCGGTAAAGTTTAAAAAATCCTGCAATCTGTAATATTGTCAGAGAAGCTATTTCAGGCTGTGGTGTGAATTAAAAGTAGTTCAGCAACTTCGCGTATAGAAGCAATTTGTTTTAATTGAATATAAAAGCACACTTTAAATCGAAGCAGTTAAGGTCCCAAACTAGGTGAAATGAAAGATATGCCGATTGTAACAATTCTGATCCTTCCAAGATACTTTTATCAGGTGACGCGACGAGCTATGCAGGTGATAGACATTTAAAAAGTGTACATAATTGTGGAAAAGATTTAAATCTAATAGTTAATTGATTAATTATTAAATCCATTACTCTATAAAACACCTCGACTTTGAACACATTATTCACTGTTTTGAATACGTTCATCTACTTGTAATTCATAAAAGAATTTTTTCACACGACGCAATTTTTTTTGGGGAAAACAAGGTTCAGTATTCCATAGAGCTGATAACTCAAGGGCATCGTTTTTAACAAACTCCCAATTAATCCTTTAGTTCTGGAATTGGGTTAGGAGTGATGAAATTATCTCAACGTATTTCTCTATATTTTCATGAGTACCTTGCAGCATTTTCGAGACTGTATTAATAATTCGAGTATTTTACTTTGTACAGTTATGAAAATAATTGATGAAAATTGTTCAAAATAATATATAAAAATTTTAGCTTCACGTTGCTCGTCATAATTTTTTCCATTCAATGATAAATGCACTCTTAGACAGACACACACACACACACCAAAAAAAGAAAAAAAAAGGAAAAAAAGTGCACCAAGAAGGGGTAATGCAAATTGGACAGAAATTGATATGCATACAGGTTTCGACGGAAAATGCAAAATTTTAAAGTTTGGCAGCCAATGAATGAACATGTGACGCTGCAAAGCATCTTAACTACGCAACTGGCAGGATATGAAAGAGAAGAAATTTCGATTCCAGGTCATAAATTCGTTGCGAATTTCATTCCGTGTACTCAGGTAGACAGTAACTATGCCTCGCATAAAGGTGCGCGAACAATATGCGCAGATGTCAGCAAGGCCCGATTTAGAAAATTCTTGACTATAGGCACAACTCGCGATGGGGGTCCCCCTAACACTGATGTGGGCATAAAATTTCGAAAATTGACTCATAAAAAAAGATCATGAATCATTGTGAAAAAAACCATTTTACCAAGAATTGGCTATTTGAAGCGTAGAAGCCTAGAACATTATCAAATAATAAAAAGCAATACAACATATTAACTTCATCATAAAAACACCAATACAATGCAACCAGAAAAACTTATCCCTTATATACACTATAACATATGATGAACTATACATATAACTAACTATGCATATGATGAACCAATCAATCAAATTTGAAAGGATATATAAAAAAATTACTGTTAAAAAGGGTAAAATAATAAAAAAATTAATTGGAATTTTTTCTTTTTTTTTTCTTTAAAATTTTTTTTTTTTTTTTTTTTGGGGGGGGGGCTCCTAGGCCCGGGCCTACCGGGCGTAATAGAAAATCAGGCCCTGGATGTCAGAATTTGACAGAGGATGTATAGTTGGGCTCAAAGAAGCCGGTTAGTCTAATCGGCGAATCGCTGGAATTTAGATAGGAGCGATGCCACTATAGGACGATGTTGGCAGGAATGGGTGAACCATGCCCGAATACAGCGTCAAGAAAGAAGCGGTAGGCCAAGAAAAACGACAGAACGTGAGGACAGAGCAATCGCCAGAGCGGTACTCACAGCCCCAGATTCATCATTATCATCGGTCGTACGTGCAACAGGTGCTTCAGTGACCGCAAGGACCATTCATAGGCGGCTCAGAGAAAGGGGCCGAGCTCACGGCACCCCTTGCGATGACTACCATTGACCTCTGTACACCGACAAGCCCGCTTGCAGTGGTGTCGGGTACATTCAACCTGGAATGTCACTGGAGTAGAATTGTCTTCAATGTTGAGTCCCGATTCGAAGTGAGCCCCGATGACCAGCGTATAGGTGTGTGGAGACGCTCCGGACAGCGGTGGGATACCAACTTGACTGTCTTCCACCATACGGGCCGACAACCAAGAGTGATGGTCTGGGGTGCCATTGCATTTCATAGCAGGACCCCTTTGGTTGTCATCCGCGACACCCTTACAGCACAACGGGGAGTCGACGATATTCTACGCCCCGTTGTGTTGCCCTTCATATCATGCCATCCTGGGCTTACATTTCAACAAGATAAGGCCCGCCCGCACCCGGCGAGAGTTTCTACTGTTTGTCTTCGTGCTTGCTCAACGCTACCTTGGCCAGCAAGGTTGCTGGATCGCTCCCACATTGAGCACGTTTGGAGCATTATGGCCAATGGCCCTCCAACCAGCTCGGGATTTTGACGATCTAACGCTCCGATTGAACAGAATTTGGCACGATATCCCGCAGGAGAACATCAGCCACCTCTATCAATCAATGCCAAGCCGAATAACTGCTTGCACAAGGGCCAGAGGTGAACCAACGCGTTATTGACTTTTTCATTTCGTAAAGCTCTTTCTCTTGAATAAATCATCCAATTTTTCTCAAATTGTAATCATTTGTTTTTCTGTACATGTACATCACATCTACCGATTTTCGTCTCACTTGGATAACTCCTTTGTGCCTTTTTTTTTGGAGGGGGGGGGGGGGGGAGAGGAGGGGGTCTAACAGTGTATGTCAGTATTTTAATTACATCAAAGTAACGAGAATGTGGGGCATCAAGGGCCTGAGCACGGGAAGACAATCGTGTTGGACAAACTCTCTTTAATGTTTTTGCTAAGTTGGTTTGATTCGTTTCTCAACGCCTAACAGAACTGAAAAAACGTAATTTTTTTCTAGCTGTTCATAAAATTGTCTGACTTCCTGTACATTGGTGATACTGTCAATTCACTGTTAATTACCCGTATCTAACCACGAGCACTTAATAAAAAGTATTTAAATTCAATTAATCAATAGTCTGGCTGTTAATTTTATTTCACGTATCCTGTGACATGCGCTACCTGGGGTATTGAATACAACTCTAAAGTCACAGGTAAAATACGCTACACCCCTTAAAGATTTTTTAAAAATATTTCTTAGGGAGCATCTAGGGCCTAAGAGCAACACCATACAAAATACTAATTTTCTAGAAAACATGTACCAAAGGTAGGTTTTTGTTGTTGTTTTGGGGTGATTGAGCTCCTTTTAATCCCTTAAATTTTGTATTTTAAAAAAATATTTCTTTGTGCGCACCTAGGGTCTAAGAGAAACTATCATAAAATAATTCAGCTTTCTAGGTCTCATGGTTCTAGAAATACAGAGTGTGTGTGTGTGTTTGTTTTTAGGGGGGATTAGGCCCCTTTTAGCCCCCTTAAAATTCTAATTTATTAAAAAGATTTCTTAACGAGCACCTAGGGCATAATAGCAACCTCCATGCAAAATTTAAACATCCTAAGACTTATGGTTCTAATGATTTGAGTTCCTTTTAACACTTTTTGAATATTTTTGGTGTATTTCTGTTTTGTCATTAGCACGCAATGTTTAATTAGATCTAAAATTATTTATAATGGAAATTTCATTCTTCCTCTGCCGTTTTTTTAAAAATTACCTCATGCATGTTATAAAAATACATATTTGTATTTTATAACATGCTGAAAATGTTTGCCGCCAACTTTCAGCTATAATACGCAACTATGAGGTAGTACCTATTATTTATGTTACAACATGAATTAACATATTTCATAAACAAATCACTTACTTTTTAAATTATACGTCTGTGAATACAACAACACGCTGTAGATAAGTAATTTAGTAAAATAATAGTCATAAATTGTACGAAGTCACTTAAACAGAACAATAAATTGCAATCCACAGTTTCAATAAGTTTTAAAAATTGTATAACACATTCATTCAAGAATCATCTTGAAATTCTTACACTGCACAAAGTAAACAATGAGAATATAAAGCGCTAAATACTAAGCTTGCTTTCAAAAAATCCCGGAATATTTGCATCTATTCTGCGTCGATGTTAAGGTTGCTATGTACTAAGGCCATCCGCACACGGGTCGTCTCGTACTCGGCTCGAACTCGAAGCGAGATGTGCGTCTTGTACGAACTATGCGAAGTTTACCCGCACACGGGTCGAATCGCACTCGAAGTGGTTTCGTCTCGAATTCGAAGCGGGATGACGAACCCATGTTTTTCTCAGTAGGTTAAATGTCTTCAACGTGCAAAGTACAAAACTTCTTGTTTTTCCTCTTCTCCTACAAATTTAATGTTGAATACTTCCATTGATAATCGAAAATTCACGCGTCACGCTCGATTTTTCCCTTTCCAAACAGTTTGAGTGAAACGAGACGAGTACGAGTCGAGACCGCTTCGACTTAGCTGATTGTCAATCGCCCCGTTAGTGGAGTCCCATTCAATTACGTAGGAAGTTGAGTGGTGGGGAAAATCGCTTCGAGTTCGAGCCGAGTACGAGACGACCCGTGTGCGGATGGCCTAAGAAAAAAAATGTTTGTTTAGATCCTTGCATGTTTTTGACTCTTGTAGTGGAAGGGGTCAGTAAGTTGACCCTAGAAAAATCTACCGTGACCTTCGAAACCCCTACCCCCGCTCGTTTAGAATGACATTCCAAGGATTGCAATGACTCTCGCCGTAGGGGGTGAAGATGCTCGGCCATCTCCCTTTTCCTGATAAGACACTCAACTGGTAACGTTTGAGAATATCTAATAGTGTCCAACACCGAGCAAAAATTCAAAATGCGGCCTGGCCTAGTTTTATTTACTTAAAAATATTTCATTTATTTTTTGTATATTTTATAGAAAATCTGACAAATAGAAATTTTTATTTCACGCTTTCAAATTTTGCGCCCCTTGTGATTCGTGCGCCTGGAGCAGTTCGCTCCAACTGCTCCACGGTAGCTACGCCACTGAACTGAGGCTAGGAGCTGCTGGATGTTACTTATGGTCCTGGAAATGATGTGATTAACGCACCAGTTAGTCAGAAATGATAAAATCCACTTTTTACGATTGTTGAGCAATTTTCAATTTTTACACTTTTGGCCAGGTTTTTGCCTCAAATACTCCACTGTGCGCCGGTGCCCATCTCAGCTTTCTTGACCGTGGGCTTGGGTTGCCATACAGCATGTCTTAGTCAGTTGGCCAACCTGACGTGGGATCCCCAGAGTTTAATTCCCTAGTAAGCTTGGTACTGTGGCGTGGCAGCTTGAAGCTTTTAACCATTACGCCACCGGGCGTCAAGTCCATACTCTAATGTAAATCGTTGCAATAATGCAATTCAAACTCAGAGGCTAGTACACTGGTGTAAGAAATTAAGAGAATTTGCAGACCTGGTCGATTATCTCTAGAACTACAGTACCGATTTTAATGAAATTTGATATGTACATACATTGATACAATACAAAACAAATAACCATTCAATAATTGTAATACACACGCATGATCGCGCGTAACACTCGTTGAAGTCGGAAGGTATGAAACAGCGGTTGCAGAATAAACAAAAAAATTGGGTTAATAGGGGGTATGGTCTCCTCTTACAGATATACAGGTCTCGCAGCGTGATTTCATACTTGAAATAAGGCAGTTTATCATTTCCTGTGGCAATTGGACCCACTCGTTCAGCAACGCTGTTTTCATTCCCTGGATGGTTCTCGGAGGGGGGTTGCGAGTAGCAATTGCCCTCCCCAGAGCGTCCCAGGCATGCTCTATAGGGTTAAGGTCTGGAGATCTGGCTGGCCAATCCATCCGGCGAATATCCTCACTCTCTAGAAATTCGTCGACCAGAAGAGCTCTATGTGGCCTCGCGTTATCGTCCATTAAAATGAACTCAGGGCCAACTGCACCCCTGAAAAGGCGAACATAGGGCCTCAAGACCTCATCCCTATACCTCACACCAGTCACAGTGCCTCTTTCAAAGACATGGAGAGGTGTGCGGCCATCCAATATGATGCCTGCCCAGACCATTAAACCTCCTCCGCTATAATGGTCGATTTCGCGGACATTGGAGTGTAGGTAGCGGGTCCCTGGTTCTCTCCATAAGAACGTACGGCGAGAATCTGTGTTTAGGCTGAACCGGGACTCATCAGTGAAGAGAACGGTGGCCCATTGATCCATACTCCAATCTCTATGCTCTCTGCACCATGATAAACGGATTCTCCTGTTCGTAGAAGTGAGCGGGACGCAAACAGCAGGTCTTCTTGCAAACAACCCTCTCTCATGAAGTCTTTTGGAAACAGCCACCCTTGATACACGGGTTCCTGTGGCTGCATACAAGTCACGAGAGATCTGAGAAGTTGTAGCACTCCTCTTACGCCTCGGTATAATCGACAAATGGCGATCTTCTCTGGCCGTCGTGGCTCTTGGACGACCTTGCCCAGGCTTTCTCTCGATGGATCCAGTATCCTGGAACTGTTTCCATAAGTTACACACGACGCTGGGCGTTAAATTGAACGCTCTACAAATATGGACTTGAGATTGGCCTGCTTCTAGCCTCCCCACAATTCGCCACCTCATTCCATCATCTATACGTTGGTGGTTACTCATGTTTACTGTTACAATTTGAAATTAACCGATTGCTGCAAAATAACACCAAGAAATTCGCCGAGGTGTGTAAGCAAACGAAATGCGTCTTAACTAACGCGCGCTTATAAAGCCTGTTTCTCTACTGGCTCCACCTACACATACGTGTACGCTTACGTATTTGACGTACAAGATTTGCATTTTTGTCTACAATCAGTGGTTTTGCATTTAGTTCAGTTCTTTTCATGAAATTCGATAAAATATGCAAATTATCTTAATTTATTTCACCAGTGTACTTGATGATAACGCTAAACCGTTTAGTGTTGTTGAACGATGGATGACATTCGGTATCACAGTCTGTGGGTTCGAGTCCCAGTGTTGGTATGAAAGTTATGGTATGGTTGGTATGGTAGCCGTTCGGGATCGGCCTCAAGTAGTAGGTCCCGGTCTAATTAGCCCTTGTGTAGCAAAAGAATTACCATAGTGCTCTCAACAAATCAACCAACCGTTTAGTGTTGTTTCATCCCAAAAAAAGGAAAATAAATTAGTAAGTGGCAGTCTAACTGCAGCAGAAGTAAGTACTTGTGAATTAATAAAAAATTATTTCAAATTTTTTTTCGTGTAGTAAAAAAAAAAATTTGAAGACTGAATGAGATGTTATTACCTTTTTTTTTCACTTGCCAAATTGATAAGTCCTTTAGTCACACAAAAAATGTAATAATAATAACGATTACTCCAAGGAATTTCAATCTTACAGATTTTTTATGTCATCAGATAAAAGCCACATCTGCAATAATACATTCTACAATCTTTATTTGAATTTATATTTCCAGAGGAATTTTAAAAAACAATGTATATTGTTTCATCACTTTTTTGTTTTATGAACTCAACCTATTTGGCAAGTGAGCGGCTCATATGATGTCGGCGTATTGTGTATTATGCATAAGATCAAATTCCATCAGCTGGCCTTGTAGACCTTCCATCCTCATCCTATGTAGAATATTTTTCTAATCACTGATCAGTATATGCATATTTCTGAATTCGGGTTTCTGCATTTGAAAATAGATCTTTAAATACAATGCACTTTTTTTAAAATTTTAAATAAATCTCATTATTCTAAGTTAATTTTTTCAAAACTCAATGTCAATGCTGTAGCCAGAGACATCAATAATTTAACGGCATGTAAAAATTTAACTACTGAAAATTTTAAAAGTTTACAATGTAAGCGCTCTTTATTTATACCCCACTTTCGTATGCGAAACAAAAAACAGAAATCAAAAATTTGTTTTGCTAATATGTTAGTAGAAATATACTGAGAGGAAAATTCCACATAGCTTAACATGGTTATTGAAGATTACGATGTGGACTGATGCACCCACGTTTAAGACGTCTTTAAAAGTTGTGCTGACAGCGATTTTGGAGATAGATTGCTTCTATGTTTTTAACTAACAAGGTCACGGACGATTTGGTTCACATTCGGTTCAGTAGAGGTCGACATTTTTTTAATTACAGGGGGCTCCACCAAAGTGGGTGCAAGAGGTAGCAAAGCTCCACAAGAGCTGGAACCATTCAGTCAACTCTTTCTTTCTAAGTCAAGGGTTGATGAACAAAGGAGAATAAGGGTATTGTGGTCCTCGCTCCTGGACCATAACAAAACTAAAGACGATAGTGAAGCCATTAATCTTCTAGCGGAGGCTGAAAAGAAATTACATTAGTCATGGAGTAATTGAACCATTAAAGGACAAACGAGTGATGTCACAAGGTGATGCGAGTCTAGTAGCCAGAAATTTGAAAAAATAAAAATAAAAATTGAAAAACCTGAGGATCAGCAATCTTTGGTTCACAAATGAATGTAATTTATTTGCCGTGCAGGTAATGCACATTGCTTCACCCTGTATGCTACATATCACATATCTTCCATGGGTTTGCTGTTAAAAACTTCGTTTCGCTGTGTTGGGACCTCTTCACATAGAATCCGCCAGCGTTAGCGCGTAGCCTCAACAATTTCGTTGCTAATCGTCTGACAGTTTGTAATTGGTTAAATATATTTCAATACTATAACGCTGACGGATTCTATGTGAGCAGGCCCTAAAGAAGTACGGAAGGCGCGTTACCATAGCGGGTTCCTTATAAAGTCTCATAAGCCAGGGGTCGGCAACAATTTTAAAATGCTCGCCGTTCAAGTATCTAAATCTTGGATATATGAACGACAAACGCTTGTCGTTGTAATGGATAAATAAATTTACTAAAAAAAAATTAAAAATCGGAAAACAGTAAAAATAAAAAACTGAGCAGTCTGCTCTCTCCCCTCGTTGTAAGTCACCTTCTTTTTCCTCCCACACACGGACCGTCCGCTGGGGTCAAGGGTCCAAATTGCAGGTGCCCATCTCAGCAATCACAGGGAAACTGTTGTTACAGGCCAGTCGTCCAAGACGTTACAGCGTCTTTACTTGAGCAACACACACAATTTGTGCAACTTTGCATTTGTTTTTCGAGTTGTAAGTGTACCTGCGATCGTTTAATTTTATTGTTTTTATCTATTATTAATATTGTTGGAGCCACCATGAAGAAAAGAAATAAAAAGACAGAAAATATATCATTTTAATGGTGAGTGGGAAGAACAATTTTGTTTCATTTATTATAAAGAAAAAAGTATATGTTTGTTGTGAAATTCAAGTGTAGCAATTGCTAAAAAATGTAACTTGGAGAGACATTTCATCAATACTCATAAAAATTTTAACACAAATTTTTCAATAAACTCGGAAATTAGAAAGAAAAAATTCTGTATTAAAACTTAAATTACTTGCACAGCACAGTTTATTTAGCAGACCAATACCCCCATCAAGAAAAGCTACTCCTGCTTCTTTCAAAATTGTGCACTTATTTGCAAAGAAAATGAACCCGTTTGTAGAAGGTGAGATTATTAAAGAAACCATGCTGTTAACCGCAGAAACTCTTTTTGATGACTATAAAAATAAAAACGGCAATAAATGCCATTCAACTATCAGCGACAACAGTAACTCGAAGAATCGAAATGATGGCTACTGACATTCAGGGCCGCCCAGAGACTTTACGGGGCCTGGGGCAAACTTCTGTTGGGGGCCCCAAGAAATCTAATTTTTTTTTTTTTTTTTTTTTGGGGGGGGGGGGGCCTTTTTTCAGGAGATTATTTTGAATTTTGAAGTACGGTACAAGTTTCAGAATTTTCTTTCGGAGGAAATCTAATAATTTTTTAAAAATTTTTTTGGGCCCCTCCGGCAATTGGGGGCCTGGGGCAAAGTGTCCCAGTTGCCCCCCCTCCTGGGCGGCCCTGCTAACATTGAATCACAGTTAAATAATGATATTTTAAAAAAATGTATTCTTTTCATTGCAAGTTGATGAATCCACCGATGTGTCGGATACTTCTCAACTATGTATTGTTCCAAAGATGGTTTTTGACGACTTCTCTGTAAAAGAAGAATTTCTGAAAATTCTACCTTTAAAAGAACATCTAAGAGGTAGCGATATTTATTTAACCTTTAAAAAGTATCCAGAGGAAAGTAATATACCTTTAGAAAAAATGTCTGCAATTACAACAGCCTGCAATGAAAGGAAGAAATAATGATTTTATTGCGCTGTATAAGAAAGACCCGATATTTCCAAAATTTGCATCTTACCATTGCATTATTCACCAAAAAGTGTTATGCTCAAAGGTAATTCCTTTTCAGCATATTATACAAACAGTAACAAGAGTGATAAATTCAATAAGAGCAGCGGTATTGCAACACAGATTGCTTACATTACTTTGGCAAGTAGATGGTACAGAATTTAAAGATCTTATCACACACACAGATGTGAGCTGGTTCAGTAGAGAAAAGTTACTTATGGGGTTTTTTAATTTATTTCCACAAGTGAAAGAATTTCTAATATCTAGGAATGAAATTTGTAAAGAATTAGAGTAAAAATCTTGGTTAATTAAGCTTGGCTTTCTCATTGATTTAACTATAAAATTAAAGGAACTAAATTTGAAACTACATTGTAGGAAATAGCACATGAAGAAAGAATTTATCATATTTCTGTTTTACTATTTACTGCTACTGGGTTTGGCACACTGTCATAATTATAACTCATGATGCTGGACAATTTTTTATCTCTCTGCAGGACCGTTATTGAGGAATGTAAACCTACGTTAAAATACATGGACAGCAAAAACTTCAAAAAGCCTCCTAGACATCTTCCACTGGGACACCAAAATTCCATGTGTCCGAGGAATCTTAATCCCCCACCCCAGCCCACCCACCCCCAGTCTCGTCTAAATAGAATAAACTACAGGAAGATGATTACATTTCATGCAAACAACATTCCTGAACTATTTTACTAATATTTTGATATCCCCTCGTCACAAGCAAGACACTCTTACAATACCCGACATTCTTTGAGAAGAAAATTAAAAATCAAAACATGAAATTGGCGAAAATTATAATTTTATTAAAAAAGGGAAAAACTGTTTCACATTCATTGCACTAGTTACATCTTTTATGTAATATCACTGCAATAAATAGCAGATAACTTATAAATAGATGAAAAATTTTTGTAAGCATCTTACATGAAAATAAATGACAAGGAAACACAAATCTTATGAAGTACAACTCTAGGGTCCACCTTTAATTTGTACAACTAACACAATAATATACAGAATGTATCGCGAGCTTTGATACAGGAATGTTAATAAATAAGCCTTCAAGAATCGGAAGACAAATATTCACAAATAAAATAAAACCCTTTCATTAAGATGGGTCTTAAAAATATATTATCATATTAACACAGTAACTGCCAGATAATGTGATCAATTCTGTAGTCATTAACAGTGTGAATAAAACTACAAATTAATGAATGAAATTTCTTTAAAAAAATGCCCTTATGTGTTTACAAAATTGAGGGACACATTTTGCTAGTTATTTAAATGTCTGGAAAATTTTAGCACCAGTAGTTTATGCAGCATTTTGCTGAATTACTTAAAGAACTATTACCAAAAAGTGTATTTAATATTTCATATACAAAGTGCCGCAGAGAAGCTTAATCTAAGTATTTGGGAATACATTTACGTCTAAAGCATATTTTCTACAGATGAAATAATAATATTCATGCAAATATTCTTTAAACATAAATCGTTTAACTCATTCTTAAAGGGTAAATATTACTAAATTTTAATAAACTAAGACCAAATACCCAATCACTGATAAACTGAAATTTCCCTAAAAAGTTTAGAATAAAAGTACTTTTGAATGATTCTGACATACAGTCATTCAGATTAACAGTTAAACTTAAGTTTAGAAAACTAACCCATTTTCAACATAGTGAGACTGATGCAGTTAGGAACTAAAATACATTTTCCTCTAATTCTACATCTATCTAAACATAACTTATTAGACACCAGTTAAAGAAAATATAATTTCATGTATTCCGAAAACAAATTGATAATTTTTTTACAGTCTTATGATAAAAAATAATGTGATAAAAATTATATATCTTTATTAAAATTGATTTAAATATTTATAATAAAATTTCATTTAAAAAATTGGTCTTAAAAATTTATGCAACAGTGAGTTGAAAGCCATTAATACCTACTATATGTAACAGACATAAAATTCTAACATAGAAATTTGGAAGTTTTAAACTCTTTTCATGTTAATATTTTTTTCCTGTATTCATGATTTTCAAAAACATTATGTAATAGATGCTACTGCTGCATCATATGTTATTACTGTTATGTATATATTACTTCTGTCATGTTGTTCACAAAACCACACTTGGACATGCATGTAACCTAATTTAGCATACACTTCCACCTAGCACTTGTTCTACATCTTAGGTTTCAGATGAAATCAAGTCAGCATTCTGGCATACTTGACAAAAAATTAACTTTGGCCTACATTCCTTAAAGTACTCTATAGCTAGAACATTCTTCAGTTACATCAAGAACAAAAACTGGAAGAGCACCAATTTACCAACAGCTACAGCTAATGTCCTAAGACATGAATGCTGAATTAGAGGAAAAAAAAAGTTTAGAAAAAATAATAAGGCATGTTTTACAACAAAATGCTAGAAACCTAAAACAGTTTGGTCGTGTTGCTGATTTTGCTATAAGCAAAGATTTTTGACTTATTCAAATATGCAATTAAAACATCAAATGTTGGCATAAAATGGCACTTTAAATTTGATTAAAACTTCTGGTTACAGCAGCTGTCCTAAAAAATTTAATGCTATTTATTGCTGACTCTAAGGAGAATAATTTTGGGGAAAATGAACTATATATTACAATAAAATATTAAACACCCAAAACAGTTTAGTGACCTGCTGCTCCTTTTACTATCTAAGCAAGGATTTTTGAATTTTTCCAGTAAGTAGTTAAAACTCAAAATGTTGGCATAAAAAGGACACTTCAGATTTGATTCAAGAAAAAAAAAATTTGCTAAGAATAAATCCCTTTTAATATAATATAGCATAGTAAAAAAAAACTTGTGGGCAAGAGAAAAAACTGATGATGAAAAATTTGTGCATTAATCAAAAGTAGAATTTGATGTACCCTTGAAATTTTTTTCAGAGACAAAAAGAAAAATAAGGTACAGGAATATTCCTTTTGCTTACACGTGTGCCAAGAAACATGCACACTATGGTAAATGTAGTTAGAAGTGAATCAAGAGAATTTCGTTAACGAAATATTTAAAAAAATCATTCGATATGAAAAGTGACTAAATAATACATGCATTTAAAAATGTGACTTATTTTCAAATTTAAAGTCTTAAACTTTGTAACCTTTGGATGGCAAGGGATCACACAAACTGGCA
The DNA here is from genome assembly GCA_907164885.2 of Dolomedes plantarius. Classification (NCBI taxonomy): domain Eukaryota; kingdom Metazoa; phylum Arthropoda; class Arachnida; order Araneae; family Dolomedidae; genus Dolomedes; species Dolomedes plantarius. The sequence continues at coordinate 47,819,455 of OU015500.1, read as the reverse complement.
ACTACTGCAATCACAATATAAGTTTACATTCACCTTTTCAGATATCTCCGAAAAGACACATTATAAGCGAGTTTTTTTTTTTTTTAAGCATATCTTTATCGTTTCTACCAATAACACTTTGATACAATACTAGAAACAAATCACAATCTACTTCAAAATATGAGTAGAATCAATGTAAAAATTATCTTTATATCTTTGCATAACATAAATATTATTTACATTAATTATACAAAAAGATGCAGTGCATAGAATACACAAGTCAAGAGAAAACATATATTAACAGTTTATTCAAATTATTCAATGGTGGTACTTCATATTTCTCTTGTTTTCCAAACTAATACACAGTCATTATGAGGGGTAAAACTTGAGAATTATTGTCACATTTAAATAAGTTTGGAAATGATGGCTATTCTAAAAATGACAGCTATTTTTAAACGCAGTACATTTAACATAATTCTAATGAATGAAGTCATGTTAACTAATGATGTTTATGATGATGAGGAATAAATAGAAAATGTGATTAACGTATTATAGCAATAAAATATTAAAGAAAAAAATAACTCAGAGGGGATTTTTAACATTGTCGAGGTAGAAAGCCAGCATAAATTTAACTCAGTAAAAAGTAAATCATTAATCAGTTATATGTAGCCAATAATCAATATGCAATCAGCACCAATAATAGAATTTAGAGCACCATTCCACATTTCATATTATGAACAAAATTATTCATAAAATTCATTTATTCATGGTTGTTGCTGCTTGTTAATTTTAGAAGACAAAAAAAAATCCTTTGGAGTATTTGATAACTAGTGAATGAGATAAAGACAAAACTTTTAAGTACAAAACACTGATATACTTAAAAAATAAAGTGTCAATTGTAAATGAGATTCTCAAACTGAGATCGTGATAGGAATGTACAAAAAGATTTTAAAAAATTATAAAGTACATAAAAAAGACTATAAAAAATTCAAAACATTAAAAGTAAAATAAGAATAAAAGTGTACCGTTATTAAAAAATTCAAAAAGGTAAAGTGTAAAATTCAAGAGGAACCCCAGAAAATTTTTAGGGATAAAAGAAAATTGTTCGTTATAAAAAAACAACATTAGCTATATTGAAAGATTTATATACTATAAAATCACATTTATGTTACTTAAAAATCAAAAATATAAATTCACAAATATGTAATGTTTTGTAAAACATGATAAAAAATTGAAATTTCAATATCATCCAGGAAAAATACAAAATATGTGAAATAAATTTATTTGATAACTTTTTAGAAATTTTAGATAACTTCTATAACACCAAATATACAGAAGTTACCCAAAGACCATCATAATTTAATTCTTATCAGAGAAATGTGATCTAATTTCACTTACTATTTAAGTTAGAAAATCTGTAAAACACCATTTTAGTAATTAATGAGTTCACAAACAAAGAGATCTCTTTTGATAACTTTACATTGAAAAATTATTTCATAATAATATGTTTACAGATTCTAAAAAAGTCTTTCCTATCCTACAGTGAAGATTTCATTTAAAAATCACATCAAATAAAAATTGCATTTTGAAAAATTTACATGTAAGTAAAAAACCATCTCAAGTAGACGGAAACTACTCATATAAAATCTTGAAACATTGAAACAACTGGTATCCACACGTAATAACATTGCAGTGTTCTTAAATCTAGCAGTACTAGAGCATATTTCATCAGTATTAGTGGACAAATCCAGCACCTTGGTACTGTATGAAAAGGCCAATATGGTATACAGAATCAGTACAGATATTACACATTATTAAAGACCTTTTCCTAATCATAGTGTGAGAAAGCACAAAACCTTGGCACTGAGTATGGTTAAGTAACTTTGGCTGTCCCACATTATGGCACCTCGTGAGAATGGTTTATAATTGTTCAATAATCATCTAACCAGAAAATGAATCAGCGTAAGGAAATTAATAGTGAAATAGATTTTCAGTCACAAGTTATTACCTTTAAAGCATATTAACGCCTGGTACTACTTAAAAGATGCATAATCAACAAGAAATTTTAACTTATGAGTATTCTGAGGTTCCATATGCATCCCTATTACCAAAACGAAAAAGAAAGGGATGCATGTTTTAATGTGTTTATTACTCAGATTGGGTGAATTTATATATCTGTTATTTTGACAGAATAACAATGTAAATAATGAAATTGCTTTAGACACAAATAAACTCCATACTAAATTGTCAAATACTGATTTTAAAATAATTCAGAGCAGTGAGCATAATTAGGTTAAAGGTCTATGACAAGCCATCTCTAACAAAAGAGAGAAAGCAAATACATAAAAAGACATTAAAAAATCCTAGTTCCATAAAGGATAAATTTGCTTTGTCTCTTTAAAGTGATGGATAGGTGTTAAAAAGTTTAAAATAATATGATCATGCATGCTAATATACCGTAATTTATTTATTGCATTCCAACATTTCTAATAATACAATTTACTAATTTCATCAGTCTATGTATATTAACAGATACACTATTCAAACTAGTATATTTCCAGAGGGGTTATAATACTGAGTTGCTTTTAAGTGTTTAAATGGTAACAAGTAAATGCCTTAACTTTACAAAATTATTTTTCCATTTGCTTTTATATGAGTTTGTTTTCACTTGTGCCATTCAACAGACACACCTTAAATCATTAAAAAAGAACTACACTTTTAACAAAAATAAATATACAAATGATGGACTAAATACTAAATTCAAACTGTGTAGTTTATGAATAGCTAAAAGCAAAATTTGTGCATTTTAAAACTGATCTATGTGAACATGTTGAAATTTTGTGTCTCAATGCTATGGATTATGGTGCTTATATTGAGTATACCTATAGATAAGGAATATGTTTTAAATCAATATCATTTTGGTTTTGTACTTTAAAAATTTGCAATTTTTGTAGTAGGTGAGGTACTAAAATTATTTTTACCTAAAAGTAAATCCTCTATAATATATTCACTTAAAAGGAATTCCATCTGAGAAGTAGTGGAAGAATTCTATCTCTTTTTTTTTTTATATAAAAGAAAAAGACATTCTAAAAAACCTTAAAAAATTAAGATTAATACAGCAGTCACGGAACAAAATAGAAATGCATTTGAAAAGTCAGTGCTAACTGTTACAAAATGACAAAATGGTAGTACAGCTAAGAAAAATAGCAGGCTCATATAGACATAAAATGCTCTGAAATATTAAATATTCATCCTGTACAAGTGATTTAATTGATTATGATAGTTGAAATTATGACTTTTCATGATAGTGTCATATTGGGAACATACATTATGTTGTCAAAGCAGGAACTATTATGGCAGGAGATAATAGTTTAAAGCAACCACAACTGAGTTTTTATGAGTTTCTAGTTCTGTACATGGAATTCAAATCAATGTGGTAGTGTTTAGAAGTATACAGTTCAGCTGGTTCTAAATTTTTCTATAAAGTATTAGAAATTCATCATAATCATATTTTGTTATTGAAAAATAATCAAAAGAAGCATAAAATAATTTGGTTTATCTCTGACGCCCCCCCCCCCCAAAAAAAAAAAGTAATAATAAGTAAAATAAAATAAAATAAAAAATTTAATGTATGCTGAATTTCAGAATAAAGAAATAAAACTTAAGCATGATGGAATAAAGATGTAAAATGCCTTAATTCCTTCAGTGCATGATTATAAAGAAATTTCTGTTTAGGATGGAAATAGAAAAATTATTCCGAGATATAATGTCCAAACTTAGTAGGAAAATAAAACTTTTAGTAATAAAAAAAAGTGTAAGGAAACAGTTTTACGTTTTATATCTGAGATAAACAAAATTCTTCTATGTTCTTTTATTCATCATATTAGTTTAATGTATTTTACTTTTCAAGGATATATTCATTTGAAATCAAAATTAAGAAAATAATTGCTGAAAATTTATAAAATAAATTATAATTGGACAGCAACATGGTAGATTAAATTAGAAGACACTTGTTTAAGTATCATTATTTTTCCTTTCATACAAGAGTACCAAAGATGTGAACAAAACAAAGAAATAAACATACTGTGGGAAAAAATATTTCACTATATAAATTTTGAAAAGTGAAAAAAATCATTGCATGAAATCTATGGATTAATTACACACTAATATTTTTTGCAAAAGCACCCTGGGGAGCTATGTGACAAAAGCAGATGAAAAATACTGGGCAGATGACTGTTGTACACAAGATAAGGTAAAGCTAAAATTATTAAACATCACAGGCATTAACGATGAGCCATTGATAACACACACCATGGCATTTGAGCAGAATAAATGTCCATTGACAACCAAGTCAGATGCAATTTCTGCACACAGCAAACTTAATGTGATTAATTACACAGAGCGTCCATTCAGATATAGCATGAGATATTGTTGACTTTTCCTGAAATTAATTGTATATTTTGATTGATGAATGAAATTAAACACGAAGTCAATTAACAGACAAAAAAAAAGGGTTAAGAAACTGATTGCACCAGCACCAATTGCAAAAATTTTATATAAATTAAAAGAAAATTTATGGCTAAAATGTACAAATAAATTAAAAGATTAAATAATTGAAAAATATAAAGGACATGAAAAAAAATTACAAAAGCAAAAAATGTGTCCAATTTTTAATTAAAACAATCTAATTTATATATATTATATCTCAGTCATTAATGCAAACAAACAATCACATTAAAATGAATCTCAGACATTTCCTTTCTTTTATGTGACAAGCATAACTAGCTGGTAATGTGTTTCTTTGATCATGGGATTCCAAATCAAAGGCACTCCTGTCCATATTTCTTCATTGGTAATTTTATTTCGCAACTCATACAGGTTCATTATTGACTAATGGTGGCGGAGGCTTGTACAATATGCTCACAGGGCGGTGGTTTTTGTGAGGTGCTCCATCATGTAGTTCTTGGGTCCGTCTTCGACGAGCAACTTCAACAGGTTTTCTTTTTATCGCTATCACATTAGTATAGTCTTTTATCAGGTGTGCAATTTGAGTGGCCTGTAAAATTAAAACGCGAAAAAAAGAGAACAAATTAAAAAGTATTAATTCAATACCAAACACATTAAAGAAATTTTATTTTTCTTTATGCACATAAAATATATAAATTAAAGATTTTTTAAGATTCCCATGAATGATACACATAATAACTTAAAAATAAAGACATTTCTATCCCAAATTAATAGACTTTTAGCTCAATTTCATATAGTTATTGAAAAAATTCCAAGGTTTCTCCTTGGAATCTCAGTCCTTCATTCTGGCTAAGCCCCTCGGGGGACTTCTGGCTGAGCCCAACAATTGAGGCATTTCCGTTGAAAAGTGAATAAGTGCCAAAATTTCCAAAAAGTATTTCTTCACTGATACAAAGGTTTGTTCCAAGGCTAATGGCATGGAAAAGAGAGTAAGTGCCTAGCTCAGAAGTAAACCAAACTATCTAGGCACTTACCTCCTTTCCATGCTATTAGCCTTGGAAAATCAATGGAAAAATACTTTATGGAAATTTTGGCACTTACCCGCTTTTCAACGGGAACGCCTCAATTGACTTCCCATGCTTCAAAAATTTAAAGCACACAAAGCATAGGCATTTCAACCACAAATCATAGCTAAAATTCATATAAATGGTTAGAAAATTTCTTCCCCTTGGTACAGGTTTAATTTTTGTATATTTGTATTATTTTGTTATTGTGCATTGATTCTGGTTGATGCAATATATACTTTCTTTTATGTTGTTACCTTTTTGCTATTACATTCCACTTATTGCCAGAGCTGTGTTTCTCCTTCTGCCTGGTATCAAGATTCTGTCTTTGGTTGTGAATGCCTTGAAAAATATCCTATTACTTGAAATTACTTGATAAAGTATGCTTTTACCATTTCTACATGAAGTCTAAAGTAACTTTAATATGGTGTTTGGGATAAACTTGTTTAGTAATTTGGTAATCATGCCATTTAAGAACAAAATTTCCATAACATTCATCTCTTACTTATTCATCTAATCCTTATGTATTTATGTAAATATTGCAAATCATAAAAATTGCATAACTGCCATGTTACAACATGGTTTGAAATTTAAAAAAATTCCAAAGTGTGTTACTTTTTATGTAATTCCACCTTTTTTTTTCGATTAATATCTTGTTTTGATGATACCTTTCTAATTTATCTGAACTGATCCCAAATTATCCGAGTGACATAAAAATGTAAAGAAGTGTCAATGCAATTTTATTTCCTCACTGAACAAACTCCCAGGATAAAAATGAAGACAAAAATATACCATATGTTTGAAATTTAGCATATATTTTTTATACTAAAAAGTTTGAAAACACCAACTATGGGGGTATGAGACAATTTAAACCTTGTCTCCCTCATAAAACACCCAAATTTTAGACATCTGTACATGAACATTGGGAAAACATTTATTTCAGATGATGGATTCTCGATGAAGTCTCATTGTTTTTCAAAATTTACTAACATGAATACATTTGCACTACATTCATACATAAAGACAGATTTTCTGAAAAAAGTACACAATTTACCACATTTTACTTCATTAGTCTGAACATACCTGGTTAGTAGAAAATATATATTTAGATCCTTTTCGGCCTGTTCCAGTTACAATCATTAAACTGTTTAATGATGGACTATAATTAATGATGCTTTCATATTCACAAGTGCAGAGAACATTCTAATAGAAAGAAAAGATCAAGTCATTAAATCTAAAACCTATGTGAAAAAAGCATTTATTTTAGTACTGTATTAATATGATAGTTTTGACAAAAAAATTACAGCATTAAAACATAGAATAAAAGCCTAAAAACTTACTCGAGATCTAAGCTCAAGCAGGTGGATACCAATTTGATCAACAGCTAACCATAAGGCTTTGGGCCATGAAGATGTATAGGATTGCTGCACAAGGAAGGTTTAAAAATGAAATGAGCATTTCAAGCATATATCAAAAGATTAAAGATAAATATGAATAAATTAATAAAACTTTCAGATATTTTTAATTTTACACTAAAATAAATACAGTTGAACCCTGTTATAGCAAACCCGGTATATAATAAGGGAAAATTTTGGTCCCACCGTTTTCCTATTGTATTTAATGCTAATTTATCGTTTTATAGCAAACCTCCAAAATCTTAAGCAACGGATATAATGAACCATTTTTTCAATATACTTCTGATTCTTTTTAAAAGCTTTTTAATAATGTTGAATATACAACGAATGTTGAAGATGATGATGAAGATTTACTTATCGCGACGTGGATAGAAAAGCACAAAATTTCATCATCCTCAGATTGTGACATGCAATTGTTCAAAACATGTGATGATGAAGTCATTACATGTGAAAATTTGACTTATGAAGATATTGTGGAAAAAATTACAATGAATCATTCTGAAATCGAAGATTCTGCATCTGATGCTGATGAAGAGGAGCACATAAATAACGAAATCCCCACCATCTCAGATGCTACAGCAGTGATGTGTGTAATTAATAAGTTTTTGGTCTATACAAACAGTGGAAGGAGTGTTGGAGTCATTTGATGTATTGGACAAAGAAATTCATAAAATGTTTTTGAAATCAGCATCACGTCAGTAGAAGATTGATTACTTCTGTATTAAAACAGTGAGCAACAATTGAAAGTAAAATGAATTTATTTCCATTTGTCTTCATTTTTAGTTAATTTTATTAGTATTGTATCAGTTTAATGTAATCGATTTTAGTCAATTTAATTCATTAATGATCATTTTTAATAGATTTTATCATTCTTTCAATACATCATTATTGAATATACATAGCAACTAATGAGTTACATTTTGTGAACTATAACGGATATAACGAACAAAACCTTTGGTTCCTTGAAGTTCATTATAACAGGGTTCGACTGTATATTATATATATAGCAGCAGTTTTTACTTGCATATTATAGCGACAGCAATGCATTTTTAAGTAATTAATAAACAACATAAGAGCACTAAAAGTTCAGTATTTTAGCAAATTTTACAGAATAGTTAACAATTCTGAAATTACTTATTAAAAAATTAAAGTTTCAAACAATTTGCTTGGATTTATGTAAATAAAAATATATTTATATAATATTAAACAAATTAGATTACTCGCACAATTTGCACAAAATATAACATAAGTAATATTTAAACAAAGGAATCCCCCCCCCCTCCTCCCCAGCATTTTTCGAAGAGGAGCAGGATTCTCAAGAAAGTAAAAATCAGTTAACATTTCTAAGCAACCCAACTTTAACTCTTAAAAACAGTTAGCCATGTTTAATATGCACTCAAAAGATAGTACACTGACCCGCAAATTACATTTTATAAATTTAAAACTACAGAAACAGTGTATGGTAACAAATACACAGAGTAATAGAGGGGCAATACAGTACTATAACACACACTATAATACTTCCAAGCCTCAAATGTAGATGTCGCCACCATATGGATTGATTTTGTGAGCAAACTTCCATCGTACTGTAATTTTTTTTAAGTAGAGAGAGTTTGGATTTTGTCGAGAGTGGGGACCTCCCGGTCTGATGCCCAATTTTGGACTATATTAGGTAAACTTACTTGTTTTCTCTAAATGGTTTTCAATTGTTTTGTACTGTGTAATATAATATGTCCCTTGTATCTGTGATTTCTAGGGTAATTAAACATGTTCTAAACTTTACCCCGAGATTTTCTTGATTACTTTTGGTTTAGCACCAGTAATTACATTAATGACAGTTACAATACACCTAAAGTGTGTGATGAGATAAATAAGCAGTATTCAAAATGCAGGAATATAATTAAAGTTTGTAAAAACACAAATTATATTAAGCCCAATGCAGTATAATATTGTATTTTATATAATTTAATAATTTTAATTTGGCAGCAGCAAGAAAAAGTCTTAAAAATTACTACTTAAATATATAATGCAAACTAACAAGTACTTAAATCCATAGAAGTTAAACCTACTGAAGTTAACGCTTCACAGTGTAAGATTTGTGATATTAGTAACAATGCTTATGTTTTAGAAAAGTATTCAACAAAAATTGCACATGAATATGAACATTACCTGAACCATTTTTGAAAATAAACATTTCCATTGGTAGATCTTAAAATTTCAGATAAGATCTAAACATAAATTTAAGGAGGCTTCCAAATTTTAGCAGTGCAGAATCTATTCCCTCTAACATGCTTTTTTGTCACAATTTATAGTAATAAATAAAATAATATATTAACATATATTTAAAACAAATTTCAATTAATATATAAATTATTTAAATTTAATTCATTTTGCATATATAGAACAAAATTTGTACAATATATCATTGGGGTTTCATATCAGTTAGCAAATATGTATTAAGTAAAAAGTGAGTAAAACTTACCATGACTTCAAAAATTGTAGCACGATACAAGGGCCAAGATTGAACCAGCATCAAAAATCCTGCTTTACTTTGTTCAACATCCATGCCAGCCAGAATTCTATGCTGAGTCTCAACAGCTTCGGGGGAAATTTGCATCATTATTCGAGGTGGAAGGCATTCACACATCACCCTCCTAGAATTAAAAAAAAAAAAAAAAAAAAAAGTGATTTAACAGTGTTTCAAAATATGGCTAATTGCACTGAATCAAACATGATTATCCCTTGCATTCAAGTAGTATTGAAGTTTAGGAATTTATTACAACAGTTCTTTTAAACTTGAGAGCCAGTAACCCTTTCAGGGGCAACAACCTCTACTGTTTTCATGGTGAAGATTTTTTTTTTAACCTAAAAAATTTTGAAAATTTTCCAATTAAATGCTGAAAAATGTTTTTGCTTCTTTAAACTAATAACAGATGGCAGCACTAACCATTTCTGTTCATTTAACTAGTATACATTGAATGCAAGTGAAAAAAAAAAGGACTAGATTTAGGCATTTGCAATGTGCAAACAGCACCCCTCAAAGGGTTAAACAAGAACTACAGTTTTGCCTTGTTTAGCAAATTTTTTTTATGCCTGATGGTTACACATTTCAATGAGAGAGGGAGAGAATACACAGACATTTAATTGTGTAAGATTTTACATCTGTTAAAAATAACTATCCTAATAAAAATAACTATTTTTAAAATAACTATTTAGTTTTCTAATAAAAATAACTATTATAATAAGAACAAAATTCACAATATCCATATAATAAATTAGTAACAGTGCAAGTTCCATAATAGGTAAATGTTTTATTGAATAGAACGGAATATACAAGTGAACCATTTTTGACTTAAAAAGAATTAATAACCAAAAGTTACTTTATTAATATGCTAAATTTTGCTAGGCTTAACAATATTTCTTTTTCTAAAATATTTTGAAACAGCAAAAAACCAAAATGATATGACAGACAATAATTGATGATGTAAAATAGATTACTTGTAGTCTAATGTTCCTTGTTGACAGTCCCCAACATCTAATTGAGCTTTTAATGCACATAGCATAACCTGAAAAAAAGTTATTTTTGAATACTGATAATAAATTTACAATCTTCAGTAAAATCAATTTTAATTAATTCATTTTGAATGAATGTATAATATTCATACAGTTTTTTTCGTATATACATTATTATTTGATTCTATATTAAATTAATTCATTATGAAAAAATACATCAAAATATACCTCAATACTCCTCACACATACTATATATATACATATATATATGTACACAAGTCGATTCCAGTTAATCAGACCAGCCACTTATTCAGACCAAATCCTGTCTTGTAACATAAGGCATGTTCGTTTAATCGTACCAGCTGGTTACTAGGACCAAATTAATCGTGTCTCGATGTGGTCCGATTAAGTGGAATCGACTGTGTGTGTGTGTATATATATTTATTTATATATTTCAATATATAAATATATATATATATATTTATATATTATTTATTTATATATTTCAATATATAAATATATATATATATATATTTATATATTATTTATTTATATATTTCATATATATATATATATATTTCAAGGATACTATTGACAGGTTCTTAAAACACACAATGGACTTTAAAACAAGAAAGTAGTTCCAAACTACTAGAAAACATTTTTCTTCAAAATGTAAAACTGAAGAACACCATCTATTAGTTCAAAACTAATGGCCAATATTAATTTGTATTCTAAATTTTAAGAAGCTGTCATTTCTTTATTATCATCTTCCACAAGTTTCAAGCAAGTAATATCACCTTAAACTGGTTTTAATACTTTCAAGATGTAACATTTTCAAGGTACTATGAGAAATTAATTTCCTTTCTAACAGAATGGATGTCATTCTGTGTAGAGAAATGAAATGAATTTCCCTTGTAATGTATATCAGCCTATCTTCTAAGATGCTAACAAAATGCATAGTCTTAATTTCAGTTTTATCTTCTATTCAAATTCACAGTTTTGATTTAGTTAATGATCAGAGGAGGTAAAGAAAGTACTCTAAAAACAAGAAATATTTTGACCTTCATAAAATATAAAAAACCATACATAATAATTCATAAATTACACAAAAATTAGCATTCATAGAAAAGAAATTACCTATAAATTACCTAAAGAACAAAGCCATTTTTTAAATAAAAAGAAAACCAACTTAATGCAATAACAAAACCAACAATATAAGACATACTAAAAAAATCAATCGCAGGTTGCTAATGTAGGCAACCTTTTCCATTTGTTCAGACAATCCCAAACTATATCTTTTATTTAGCATTAAAATATGACATACCGCTTCTTGCTCTGTAACTGGGAATCGATCATGTCTAATGTTGTGTACTATTTGATGATAAAGAAGTTCTTTTTCCACTCGATCCGTTAGATCAATATACGCATCAAGGAATAAATGTTTCTACAAGAAATGTATAAGTCATTAAAATCAAAATTTAAAAGCAAAAAGAAAAGAAATCTACAATATTTTATTTAAATCAGAACCTACTTTGAACAAAAAGAAATGCTGCTTTCTGTTTGCACTAACTTTACTTTGTCCTTCTTGATACCTTTCCCACTTAGCCATAGTATCGCATATTTTTTCTTCTGGTAACAATGCTCGCTCTAGAAATAAAAAAGAAAAATGGTAAATTAGATAGAGGGAAAGCTCTTCTGCTTAGACAATTATAAAATCAATATTTCCCAATTTTGCCACAAGGATTAAAATTATATAATTGGCCCGATTTAGTCGTGTGGTTTTCCTGGGCATTAATTGATGGTGAAATATAGTCCAGCTTGGGTCATGCACATATTCTGCGTTATATTAGTATGTGGGAATTATAAACAGACCTTATTTATTATATACAAACTTAATGAGACCTTTGAGCTTACCATATAAGGTAACTGAATTTTAGAATCGACTGCAGGGTTAGAATATTTCTAGTGCCTGGAAAAAGATACAGCGGCATGCACATTAAGGGCAAATATAAAATACTAATTATGTTATTCATAGATCTAGCTTTTAGAAAAGTGGTTTGTGCTTTGTTGAAAAGAATTTAGAATATGCATTAGCTGTAATGTAGGAGGACAGATATTTTTGTTTATATATATATATATATATATATATATATATATATATATATATATATATATATATATATATATATATATATATATATATATATATTCAAAATGTATATACAGCCAGTTTCTACAGTTATAAATATTGAAACACATGTGGGTTGTTAAAAATACAAATGTGACAACAGAATGAAAACAAAAATTAAAACATAACATAGCATACAATATGAATTTTATAACATTATAATTTTAGTAACTTACTAATTAATTATACCATTAAATAATCATGCATATTGTTTCAGTGATACCACTGTCAGGCTTGCTGAAGGACTGAATAAATCTGATTTATAAAATTAAGAAAATTTTACTCTTAAATAATAATTTTAAAAAAATGTAAATGAAAATATTTTGATTTTTAAGATATCTTTTGAGGAATTTTGAAAATTTGAAATTTATTTGTAGCAAGTCATTCAGAAACATAAGAATTCAAAATCCAAACATTGGAGTTCAAACTTCTATTAAGAAGTCAATCTCAATCTTGTAAAGATATATTTTAACATTGTTTGCCTCAAATCTCTGACTCTTTGTTACTACAAAATACAACTTTAGTTTGTCCTAGAAATTGTCATAAAATATTCACATTAAAAAATAATACATAGGCAGCAAATAGAAAAAATTCTTTAAATACAGGAATACCTTAACAAAAGATAAGTTATTTTATTATGCAGTTGTAATGCCTAATAAGATTCACAAATCTCTTAAAACACTGCAAATGCAGAAACTTAAAGATACTTATTGATTGCATCATGAATTGTGATAGACAAGAATATAAGATGAAAATAAAGGTGACAATACCAGACTCAACGTAATTCACCATATTAATTACTATTTAACAACTGAACTTGTATTTCAGTGAAATATAGAAACTAATGCCAACACTACAATGCATGATCTTTCTACTTTCTATAAAAATTGGTTTCTTTTTCAATAAAACAAGGAAAAATTGAAGAATAAATGAAAGTAATTATGATCACATTTAAAAACACAAACAAAAAGTCTCTTTATTTATTTATTCACATTTGGCTACATTCAGATGTAGAAATTTTTATCTGTATTCAAAGGGCTATGCAGTGTAGGGTTGAAAATGAAGTTTAATATTTTTTTGCTATGTATGCCCTGAGGATGAAAATAGCAAATTGAATATAAAAATGGAAAAAAAAGTAGAATATATATGTACTATATAAATTAAAACAGATCCCCCCCTCTTACAACTCAAAAGAATGATTCATAAAGGTTCTTTTTAACATTTCAGAAGTAGTTATAAGGCTTTGATTTTCAGTTAGTAATCTAGACAAGTAATTTTGACTGATTTCATGCTATAAATGCACATTTAAAATACATTGTAAACATGTTAAGTTGTATAATCTAGGAAAACTCTTAAGTTTCAATTTAACAAGCTTTTTTTCTTCTTTTTTTTTCCTATTCAGTGAAAACTTATATGTTTAGTTTTTCTAACATATCTCTAAAAATGGAGGATAGCTTTAAAACTAAGGACTTCTTTTCAACAAGGCGATACAATATAATTTTTCAGTATCACAAGACTTAAAAAATACCCAATATTTAAAATGTTGTTCAAGGAACAAGTTATATTTATGTGAGAATTTAAACATTTATTTTCTTACTGTTAAACATGAACAGTTTAGAAAAGTATCAAGTAAAGCATACCATTGTTACCAATAACTTCATACAAAGCATAGCCTTCAACCCTTGGACGTAAGTCTATCTTGGTTCTTACCATCTCTAGAACCTACATAAATAGGTTGAAATAAATAAGTTAAAGATGAGCAATACTATGCTAATTTTAAAATTGAAATGAATAAATAGACAAAGCATACTTCTCCCATCGAAGCACATGGATCAAACTCAACTGGCTGAAACTGCCCATCTAAGAAATATATTCTAGCATGCACGGGCCTCCTGCTTATGGTGCAACCAATCTCTTGTTTTGATGGTGGCCAACGACGACCATGTGTTTCAAGAGATCGCATAAGACACTGAAAAAAACATCAACAAAACATAAATGGTGGTTGATAATAAATAACTGAAAAATTAGTCTAAATTAATGAGAAATAATGCAAATACCATGACTGCTTTTTTCAAGGTAAATATTATAATCTATATTGTACATCCTAGTTTTAATTTTAAAATTCAAAATGAGATTTTGAAACTTATGCTACAACATATTAAAAAAAAAAAGACTCATTCAAAGTTTGTTTTTAAATGAAAATGAAAATAAACTCTTTTAATAAATATTAATAAAAATCAATACTTTATCAGTTTCTCTCTACAACAATAGTACATCAAAATTGGAATGCTATTTTCTTCAAAGATATATAAAAGACACCAGAAAGAGTCGAAGCACTTAACTTTGGTACATAAGCATAATATATTGAAAAATGAATAAATGAATTGAATTTAAATGTCATCAATTAATAATAAACCCCAATGAATTGATATGAATAAATTTTGTTGGTTTTATGTGCAAATGATACGGTACATAGTGCTAAAATTCTAAGCTAGAGGAAAAAAGAACTAAAATCCCATTTATAAAAAAAAAGGTGACAATATACAGAAATGGCATTGGTTTAATCATTGTCAAGATTGCAGTTGTACAAACTGCAGAGTTGCTTATTGTAATATTTACAGCTAAGTTACAAATCCCTCTAAATATGTTTGCTTTATTAGTAATTATTTTACAAAGTATACAAACAATCAAATACAAACATGTAAATACTTCTTTTTGTAGCAAAAAAAATTTGAAATGTTGAAAATAAAGAATTAAAAAAATTATTTGACTGAGTTTATATTGTGTTATAAATTCAAACTAATCTCACTAAATGTGATAAGATCAAAAATTTTCATATTGATATGCCAACTATTATCCCTCAAACAGAAAAAAAATAAAAGGTTATAACCAAAGAAATTTTTCCACACTTAAATAGAATTTATCTACATATCAAAATGAAACTATATCCGCTAAAAGAGAAAAAAGAAAACTTGCTATACCCTGAGAGAGAACTGTGCATACTGTCCTTCCTCTGTGACCTCATCAATAGAACACCTTCGTAGGTGGGCATGGAGATAGCTAATAATGAGTCTGTCTGTGGGAGCAGCGATACTGCAGGCTAAGGACATTAACTGCCAGTGCCTCAAGTTAACTCGACTATTGGCATCTGAAAAATTAAAATGCTCAGTTACAATCCTGTAATAACAAATTGTTTATGCCAAGTCAGAGTGTATTGGCGTAATCTGAAATCTTGGCAGTCGCCAATCAAGGCAATTGTATTGTAACCCTTCTGTGCAAGAGGGGAAAGTTTGCTATATAAGCAGTAGTGTCTGCAAGCTCGGTTCCCATATCATTGGGATTCAACATCATACTTTCGAATAAAATTTTACTTTTGTTTACAGTCCACACAATTTAATCTTATATTGAACATCAATAGAACACCTTCTACTCTCCACAAATAAAACCTTACCACCCTTTATTACGCTATTAAGAACATTTTCTGAGTATTTTTTTTAATGATTACCATACATCCCTGAAACAGCTCTCAGACATAGTTTATACCTACAAAATGGAAACAATATTTTAATTCAATCTAATTGCAACCTTTTCATAATCAAATACATTTGATGTACTTTTTGCTACATTTTTGGATAACAGACTTAATAATTACACACAATGATCTGATAAATACAAATTTTTGTAGATATCATTATAAGATGATATTAATTAATAAACCAATTACAGTAACAATAAAATAAAATATACAATCTCACACCATGGTACTAAAACTACCTGTTTAAAACATTTCATTTTTAAATTTAATAGAAATGTTTAACACTTGTAAAGACTAAACCAGAGATTCCCAATGGGATCCAGGTGGACCCCTTGGGGGTCAATGGAAGTTTAAAAAGGGTCTATAGTATTCCAGGGGTCTATTTGGGGGTCTATGATAATTTTTTCTGATTTAAAATTAAATTTTTTATTAGGAAAGTAATTATCAGATAATAATATCTGTTTTAATATGTATAAATACAGATTTGCATTGGGCGGAGTGATCCACACATTTAAAGTCGAATGTCATGACGCTTTTGTATATGTCTCGAATGCTGCCGTAAGCTTTTATTTGTGTACCAACACTAGGCAGAACTGGGGAAATCCACTGGACCTTAAACAGCACATGGGTCCTCCCGATGCAACCAATCAGAAGCAGTTTCATTTTTCTGTTGGTGATGTTTGTGCAATTACAATCCGTTTCTGAAATCTTGTTTATATTTGTGAAATTAAACATGAAAATAGTACAAAAATAATAAAACATAAACCTAATGAACCACTTTTTCTAATTTTTTGTTCATATTCTTAGTCAAATTGTTATCTTCAAGTGTTTTATGTGCAATTCTTAGTATTAAATCATTATTTTAAAAGGGGTCGATGTAGGAAAAAGGTTGGGAATCCCTGGTCTAAACCAAAACATTAAAACACCGATAAGTAGTATAATGATGATTAGAATAAGAGTTAAATAGGGGAACAGCAGAAAATACAGACCCTTTATTAACAAAAGCAGAGATAACTGTGTCATCTGCACAACAGAATCTTTTGCAAAAATACTAAATCATCTACATAGCAAAGGGCAGTGCTCACAGTCGAACACACAACAAAAATTGTTGTTGCATATTGTTTGAGTCAGCATTTTGTGGTAGGTGTTTTGTTGTGCTTTTTAACAATTATTTGGCTCAAAGATAGGCCAATGAGTATTTGGTGAAACAAATGTTTCCATCTGGTCTCCCTTAAAGTATTTGCTTGTATTGTTTTAGAAAGATTTTGCAAAACACCCATTGTTTATTAATTGGAGTAAAAAGCATAATTTTGAATTTGTAAACCCTTTTTTTGAAGTAAAATTACAGCATATGAGAGGACAATGATAATGAATTTTTAAGGATTTTTAGGTTTGCCCTCTGTTGAATGAGCCAAGATGAATGTCAGTTATGAGATTCTTTCTCTGAATGTTGTAATCATCTAGGGATTTTCTTCCCAAAATTGTACACAATTATGGAGGAAAAAAACAATGAGAAATGTATAAAATTTTAAGTCTTGTCATTCACGTGTTTTTCTTGCATACATAAACTTTTTTGAATACTTTAAATTTAACCCTTGCTCATCCTGTCTTTATACTGTTCCCTGGCTCATCAGTCTCACAGACTGCCATGCTAAAAAATTAGGATATTTTCCTATTTTTATAAGTTTTTCGCAGTTATAAGTCATCAATGCAAAACTACTGCCACCTCTCATTCTTGAAAAGGGTAAATAAAAAATAGATTATTCAACAAAAATTTCAGAATCCGATTCCTCAATCTGTGATAGCGTGAGAGAGACAAAATTTCTGGTTCGTTGTGAAACAGGGGGAATTCTTCCAGCCATGCTAGCTACAACAATAAAATAAAGAACTTAGAAATAGAATGCATGCAGACTGACAGATAATTAATACGGTTCAAGGTTTATCGGTCATACAGACCGGCAAAAATTTAAATCAGTTCAAAGCTCATTGGTCCAAAAGACCAACTATGTTTTTCAAAAATTAAATTTACCGACAAAATACTAGCGGGCAAAAATATCCGATGTGTTGTACTTGAAGGTCAGGACCCGACTGAAGAACTCACAAACCCTCAACAGTCTGATCCCCACCCTTCAGAACAGGTGCAATAGCGGTCTCCTAGACCGATGAGCCAACTTAAGGGTTAAAAGTACTGTTTTCAGCCTTATTTTAAATTAGGAAAATGAAAAAAATGCATAATTTTATTTTCAATGCAATTTGATACAACTTCTTGAGAGGAATTCTTAAAGGCGAGACAATCAAATCATATTACAAACAACTTCTGTGAATAATTTCTTGAAGAATAAGTATTTCTAATGAATTTGTGAACTGTAACTTTCAATCAGTAATTTTCATGATTCACTACAGTAATTTTTCCCAGTTAAGAAGAGCATTTCTCCAATAATGCCCTATGAACATATAGATGATTATGCTCCTAATTTTCAATTTTCTTTTAACATACCGTATCTCACAAAAGTAAAACACAATTTGACAGCAAAAAGAGAGTTTTTAACTTCATTTAATATATATTTACAATTGGATGTCAGACCCAAACTTCGATGTTGCAATTTTTGAAAGCAGTATCAACTTTTTCTAATAACTAAATATTAAATAGGTGAAAGGTTATTAACCCTCTAATGGTACAGTGGGGGTCGGATATGACCCAGGGGTGTGTTTTCCCCCTCCCGTACTCTCCCTCTCATTTCAAGAGATTGAGTTGACAAGGAACCTAACCAGGCAGTCTTGCAACAGGTGTTGGATCATTTGCAGTAAATATGAGTGGTTTTGTTGATAAACGTTATTCATGATAATTAGTCAAATTTTTTTTAGATTTTTTATTTTTTATTTCGATTTTGAAGTCCAAAAATGTCAGTATATATTATTATTTACAATTTTGTGCTCGGAAATTTGGTTTAGTAACTTCTAAAACTAGGTACAAGACTAAATTACATATTAGACCTAATATATACAACATTCTATGTAAATGCCAGAGAGAATTTCTTTGTTTAGCAAAATTACAATTCGTTGCTCTTTTTTTTTCTACAAAAAGGTTTTTATTTCATGTAAAATATTATCAATAAATATACAACAAAAATGCTTATTGTGTACTTATTTTTACCAAAAACCTCATAAAAAATGACACTGGGTCGGATCCGTCCCGACCATACCATCTATTTCGTCTCAAACCACTGTACTGTTAGGGGGTTAATAAATGTCAAAGATTAATTGATATCAACAGTTTAAAAGCAGAGGAATAGAATCTTTAGTAAACACATGAAGAAAGTTTTTGATGCATTAAATAATCAATTACTAAAACTTTGTACAGGCATTTGTCAATGAGGTATGTCATGAGTAACTCAATTTGGAAATAGCTTGCAAAATTGACTGGAAACATAACTTTATTTACCATAACTGGCCTGAGTTTATATGGTGTTATACATTCAAACCAACCTCACCAAAAGTGATAAGATAAAAAAAAAATTTCATACTGATATAGCCATCTATAATCCCCCGAGAAAAATAATTTTAGTTTGCTCTATTACAAAAGTGTTATCATTTACTGATTGAGGAAAAGAGAGACAGATATGTGTAAAAGTGTAGAACAGACATTAATAAATTTAAAAGATTATATGAATAATCCATTAATTAATTACAGGAAATCACAGAATATAAACCATGCATTTTGTGCCCTAAAATACACATAATAAAAAGTTAAAATATGAACTAAGCCACAGAATTCAATTACCAGGATGGTCTGTAGTTTGTTTGATGAGTTGTAAGAATAATTCATTCATTAAGACTTCTTTTTTCATACACCTGTCTAAAATGGACTGAGCAAGCTGAAGGTGGTCCCTTTCTCCTAGCCATTCAGCATCCTCTGAAAGATCAGAAAATCAAGTTCATAAAGCATATTAAAGCCCATAATTTGGTTGAAATATTTGATTAATTTCTCATAAATATTACATTGGCCCTAAAAACTGAATAACAAAGTCATAGTCACAGTAATCAAAATGTTTTGTAATCTTCTTGCATAAAAAATTAATTTAACTCCTAAATCTATTATTATACATAAACAATTTTATAAGCTATATCTTTCATTTCATCAGAGACTTGCTTGTATGAATTGATAAAGATAAATAAGTATCTAATATAAGGAAAAATTCACTATTAAAGAAATCATTTCAGACAAGTGCTTATTTGGCAAGAGATGATATTGTTGTGAATATACAATAAACAATACACATGCATATGGTTATCAAAATAAACTCGTCTACTAAACTAACTTAAACAAGATGAATGCAAGAAAAAAGGAAAAAATATTCTTTTAATGCAGACAAACACATGTTAAATAAATTAGTAAAAGAATATAAACTAAATATATCCTAAAAAGTAATTTTATATAAAGCTGAAACAATATTTAAAATTTTAAATTACAGTTAATTGATAGTAAAATTAATACAATTTTGAATTTACTATGCAATTTTTATTTTATTTTTTAAATTTAGAGTCAAAGACTAACTTCTCTTGTATTAAAATGCAACAGATTCTGAACAAAAATTAAATTTCAGCACTATTTTTATTTAACACTTTCACTTATGCAGAAAGGATTATAGATCACCATTAGTGAATAACTGGCTAAAATTAAAATAACTTAGATAATTTCAAGAAACACATATGCTTAGTTTATCTTTAAGATCATGAAGCTGTGTTGTAAATTATGTATTTAATGTCCTTACCTTGTTCTAACAAACCAGAGTAAGCTAGAATAGACTGAAATACATGTAAAGCTGTATCTTCACTCTCAGCATCATTGATAATACTAAGACTGTGCGTTAGAGCCACTTTACAGAAAGCCCAGTGACTGTGTCTGAAGGATTTATAACTTTCATCCATATCACCAAAATCTTGTCGTAATTTTTCCATTTTGTTTCGATTAAATCTGAAATTGAACATTATTTCAGATTAATACAGAGTAAGATATTTCTACACACTGAAAAAATTAATTTAAATATTCAACATTCATGAATTAAAATATGTGATGAGTGTTACAACAGAAAACTGTGGTATTCTCCATTAATACATAATATGTTTGGTTCAAGAAATAATAAAAAACTGTTGATTTATACTTTTATAAATTTCCTTAAAAATTATAATTTTATTTCAACTGAAAAAATAAATCTGAAAATCATTTCCAATAAAAAAGAGAATTATTTGAAATTTCTTATATACAACAAAAGAGGACATAATACTTTTAAAGGCTCAAAATAGTTATGAAACATTAAAATACCTTCTTAGAGTACTTCGGAATAAACCAATGTTTTCTTCTTGAGGTTTACGAACTAGACCAACATCAACAAGTGCTCTTCTACAATTGACTACATCATGGTACAACTTTTGCCTGTCTTCAAATGTTAACTTTACCTGAAGACAAGAAAAATATACATGTGATGTTTAAACAATAAAAAATGGCATATTTACATATTGTTACCATAAAATCTCAAGTATAATACACACTTTTTTTTTACATTTTAGTCTGTAAAAATGAGGGTGCATATTATAGTTGCGTAATAAAAAAATAATGTAGTAAAAAAACAAACAAAGAAACTAAAATAAATAAAAAATTGTAGTTTTGAACATTGGATAAACGAACGTACAGCAGCTGTAACACATTGTCACAACACGGGTGCATGTGCATCTGCACTCTGTGATTCATCCACCCATTTACTAAGCAGGTATTCCTTTTACAGAAACAGAACTCACAGTTCGTATCATCAGGTAAGATGATGATGGTGATATATATTACGACGACAACAATAATTATGACATGGACATAACAATAATACATGAGCTATATTCTAGTGAAAGTGATTAAGACTGATGTTTTGAATTAACAATTTAAGTTTTTTTTTCTACCGAATTTGACATTTTCGTATCTTTTTATTACAAAATATATTTTTGTTAATAAATATTTGTGCAATTTTTAAATAAAATATTGAAAAGTTATGGGTGTGTACTATAGTCAAATTCTAATTTTTTCCAAAAATTTCGCACAAAATCAAGCTTACGTATTATACTTGGGTGCGTATAGTCAAGATTTTACGGTAATCCTCATTATTTTCAAAAATATATTAAAATGAAATGTAAATGATACTGAAAAACCTACAGTTATTCTATTAAATACTTGTCCCACAATTTAAATATTTGCAATATCTAACAAAACTATACAATTTTACATAAATATGTAAGACAAATATAAAATTATATGGTATACATTACAGTAATGGAGAAAAGAGACATTACTAATTGGACTACAAAACTATGAGCTATTGTTTATTACAATAAGGGAAGAGGAACAATTTAAAATACTATACGTAGTGACTGTTAATAAACATATTTCATGCATAAATTTAAATACTGGGCCTATGTTCAAGAATATCAGTGGAGCCTTTGTCCATCTTCAAATATTAATTTCACCTCAGTTCAGAAGGCTAAAAACAAGTAATTTAATGATAAAAACTGTCAATGTGTCCCCTTAAAATATGCAATAACAGATTTATAAGAAATATAAACATAAATTATACCATATTAAATAAATAATAAAAAGCATTACATTATTTCTGTGCTCAAATGGCAAAATGTTATAAGAAATTTTTCTTTAAAAAACTGTGTTTTCACATTCTGGAACCTTGTTCGATATTTTCTATTTACTGTAACTACTGTAAGTAATAGCCAACTATTTTTCTGAAACATTGGTACCACATTTGCTCATGCAAGACATTGATTTTTCATGACATCTTGAATCTTATAATTTCTGTCACATAAATTTCTTATAACATTTTACCATCTGAGCACATATTTGTCCTAAAACATGCTTGAAGAAAATTTTGAACAACAGAGAAATTGAAATAATTTATATATTCAAAACTGTTTAAAATCTCAGCAACTCACCCTCCATCCTAATTCATATGTTGGTCGTAACCAATTAGCATGAGCTGGAGAATAACTTGCTATTAAATTAGCCACTTCATTCTTTTGACTAGTTTCAAATATAAAGCATTTATGAGTATCAGGAAGTGTCTTTAACAAGTTTATAGTCACTAGATCATCGCTTGGGTCGACCATCACAGATTCAACATCACAATAACGATAAGCATTTAAAATGCCTTTGTCTAACAAGTTAACCATTAGAATTCCTTCAGCACTTACACCTAGATAAAGCTTATGACCTATAAAAGAAAAATAAAGAATATAATAAAACACAGTTAATGAAAATTATTTACATTTATCCATTATTTTAAAAAATCTTACTTAAATTGCTATCTGTAACAATCAGAGATATAGTTATTTAATTGAAAAATTTAAATTATCTTTATAAATAAATAATGGTAAAAATACCCTTACTAAAGTTACTTTTGCAGGCAATCAATAAAATGAGAATTAGGAAGCATTAATTTTACATCTAAAAACTGTTTTAAAAATAAATATAAAATTCAGAAACTCAAAACACCGGAAACTTGTTTATTTATCAGTTCAGAAATACAAGCTAAATTATAGGCAACAGTAATATCCACTAATTCTTAACTGATACTTATATATATATCTCATGCACGCACGCACACATATATATATAAATAATGTATTATATTACATACCAACATGAACTCAGAGAAATTTTATACGGGATCTCAATTCTTTTATATTGATTTTAATATTTTTCTATGTTGGATAACAATATATTTTTTTAAAGTCGTGTTTCTGTATGAAGAAATATGTAATTAAAGTTATGAAAATATATTTCTGAACATCAGCATATGCATCTTTCTTGAGGTTCAAAATTCTCAATTTCTTCAAGCAAATTAACTATTTAAATACAGCTAAAAATGTTAGTTAAGAGTTGGCATTACTAAATGATTTATATATTAGAAATAAATATTCCAGTATGCTGTTTTTCTCTTTAAAAAACTATTCGGTCTCCTGATTTTTGACTTACTCAGTGTATATATATTTAAATCATTTCATACTTACCATAAGATAGGTAACCTTTATATGTTACAGGGAAGAGAGTTGTTCCATATAATGGATATTGCATTACAACTGATAAATACCAAACTTTAGCAACCAGTTCAGATTTACCACTTCCATATATCTGAAAAGACGCAAAAGAAATATGTACTTCACATTAAGAACTGCATTACAAAATTTTCACATAATATTGATATTTTAAATAAAAAATAATATGAAATTTTGAAATATTCCATCAATATAAGCTGTATAAATAAAAATAAATATACTAGGAATTAAAAGAAGTCTGCTGGCAAACAGATTTACAGTAGTCATATCATCTAAATATCTTTGTTTTTACATATATCTGCAGTGGGCACATGAGGCCAAGGAGAGCCACAATCCTGTTTTATTTACATCTACCTATATATAAAGCAGGATAATAAAGAGCCACATGTAGATTCACAAATTCAAATTTTTTTATTTTATGTAATTGCATATTTTCACATCACATATAAGAACACATAGAAAAAATATAATTATGAAAAAGCAAATTTTTTCAAAATTTTAGTAATAAAATTCAAATATAATAAAAATCAAATACAATAAAAATCAAATATAAAAAAAAAAATGAAATATAATATATTTATTACTAAAAAGTATAATTACATCAAATGACAATCTTTGGTCAAATTTTTAAAATTTGGAATAAAATTAGTTAAAGCTTTGTGCAGAAAATCTGAGAGATGTTGATCAGTCAACTGTGAATGATGTTTAGACTTCACAAACTTCATAGTGGAGTACAAAGATTCACAGCAATATGTTGTACCAAAAATCAAAAAAACTAAAACTAAAATTTTAATGGGAGCCACACTCGACTCAACGAAGAGCCACATTTGCCCGCTGTTGACATATATCAAGACAAATTAAATTAATTGCAATACCAATTATGAGAAAATTAAAAGAGGAGCATTAGTATAAAATTATTGAAGTAAAAAAAAAATTAATATTTTAAGTTTAAAAGTAGCAAAAATTACATACACACACCATAACAAAATAAATTTGTCCTTAATATATATATATATTTCTTTAGTCATCAGTTATGATGTGGGACAATTAACAGAAATACCTAGTGAAAATTCTTGAAACCTTACCTTATGTGCTTCAGAAAGATCAGGTATCCAGTCAATATCTCTTCTAGTCTTCCTTATTCTATTACAGAGGAAGTTGCTTACTTCAGCATACCTACAAAATATTTTGAATATCAATTATCAAGAACGGTTCAAATATGATTAAGGAACAAACTTTTTAACATGATTAATATTTGCAAAAAACAAATGACAGATAAACAAAAAATTGTCTATAGTTTAAGATAATTGTCTATAGATAAACTGTCTGTGAAATGTAATGCAAATGGATTATATTATCAATGACGGTAATTTTAATAACATTTTAATGTATATTATTTATATTTTATAATAATAAACATTAAAATGTTATTACATGTGTATAAATGTTGTACATGTAATGTACATGTGTAAAAATATGTACTATATGTTGTATACACAGATAACTAATTTTTTTTATAAATTCTAGTCAATTTAAGAAGCTGTATATTTACTACAAAAAAATACAATGTGTATTTTATCCAGAATTTTATAATATTAAATTACAAAATATTTATCCTTTCAAGCAAAGTTTAATATCTGTGTATCATACGTACACAAAGCAATAATATCAAGGAAATTTAAAATCAAAATATATTGATGACTACTCAACAAACAAACAAAAAAAAATCCCTAAAAACTCTTATATTTCAATAATATTTATAGCTTCAATTCAGATCAATAATAAATTAATTAATTCTTTTCTGACTACTTTAAATTTATATTATCTTTGGGATCTATATGCTATATTACTAAGAATACAATAAGTACTAAATATAAGCAGAACTAAATTTAAGTTTAAAAAAAATTGATTACACAATTTGAGCAAAACAAAGGTTTTTTTAAAAATTCTATTATTTACATAATATTCATGTTTCACACAGAGAGTAACTAGAAAAGAGAAGGGAGGTTTCTACTAATACTTAAAGCTTTAAAAAAAAAAAAATCCTTTCCAGGGGTCCTTGAATTATCTTTTAATGGGGTTTTTGAACATTTGTTTATCTTATTTCATTAAATCTCCATAAGTTACAATCAAATTTGGAACATGGCTACTCAAACTGTACATGACATATCTATCAAATCTTCAAACTTAGTTTTTCAAAGTTTGTAAAAATAATTTTATATATTTTCATCCAAAAACATGTGCATACTATACAGTATCAACTTTGAATAAATATATCTGATATATCTTCACAATGAAGTACAAAAAAATGTAAACTTTGGTGTTTTGACCAAAAAATATGCAGGAGTAAGGACTTATTTTTATTCATTTATTTAAAAACGTTTTCTTAAAATGAGAGTCATAGGAAACAATTATTTCTCCTGCAACACAGTATACTATGATTTATTAATTATTTGCAGCACTGAATACATTGCATCTTGAGTTTTCAAATACTGTTTATAAAATATCCAAAAACACATGTGAGGTACAAGGGTAAAATTAAGGATAACTGACTTTAAAATCAAGAAACAATCTGTATCAAACAATAAAGAATTAAACAAGGTAAATCCATCAGATTCATAGCATTAAGGGACAGCTTAGAGGGAAAAAATTGTAACAGAAATTTGCTTTACCGTTCTACTTTGGCTTCTTGTGGCTCCCCTAGTAAAACTTGGGCTTGTAGGCCTGCTAGCTGAAGACCAACACGTTCATTGATTGGATACTCATCAGACTGAAAAATGATTTTGTTAAGTTAAAACTTTGAAATTTCCAAACAAATTTCTGGGAGTAAATAGTGGCAAAGAAAATATTCATTCATGAAAATTAAATGAAGACTATAATTAAAAAAAGTTATTGAATTTAATATAAATAGCATATCACTCTAGATACAAAATAAAGACATGGAAAACCAATGTTTACAAAACAATAATTTTGCATACTATTATTTTTAGTACGTAACTTCAGTTAAAAATAATTCAATTATAAGAGCAAAATTATTCTTTCTGACTTTAAAAAATACCAAAAATACAACACACCCACAATGCTAAAGTCCCACTTATGTAGTTGGGAATTTTAGGATTATTTTATTAAAATGTGAAAAGAATCCTGAATAATTACATGTTTATTTTAAAATGTTTTAGAAAAGAATGATTCAATGGATGAGGCTAACACTAAGTGACATTTACTGAAAGTACATTTTACATAAAGAATGCAAAATAGAGCTGGCTAAAAGTAAGCGAACATTCAAACATAAATGCAGGAAATTGTCAGTAATTTAAAATGGCTAAATAAACAAATGATAAATAGACTAAAAAGAGCAACCATTAATTAATACTTTCTTAGTAAAAAAAACACTGTTTTGCTAATAATAAAAATTATAAATAATATTAATCATATTTTAACAAAAATTAATACAAAATTACAAAGAATTAATGCATATTATTCTTCTTGATTTCATGTTTCATTGACAGTATGACACAATGACAAACAGTACTGACATTTTTGTTATAGGTTACGATATATAACAATCGATAATGGTAAATACTTTATCCACATAAATGTCAAACAAACTGTTGGTTTACAGTAATAATTTTGTCCTCTTTACAATGTCAGTTTCATAAATGCTTTCATAGCAAAAGGTATATCAGCAAATTCATAAAAAGAAGTTGAAACTCATTTTCACAGGAAGATAAAAAGAAACCACAAACAGGAAAAGCGAAAATCGTATTCATAAAAATAAAGCTTATTAATAAAAAACTATATACAACATTAGACACTATACAGGATAACATTTTAATGGAAGTAAACTCCTCAAAAGATAGATGGAAATTCTGAAATTAGAATTTAAGAATGCATGCCTAACAATGCAAATATATTTAAAACAGCTAATACCTTCACAACACCATGCACAGCTTGAGCAAAGAGCAGGTTTACTTCAACAGGGTCCTGAGGTATTTCTCGAGGGTTTCTGAAAAGTCTCTTTCTAAATAGGAAGCGACACTCTCCTCCCCCTAAGGCTAGTGTTGGGCCCCTTCTAGACAATGTATTGTACTTGCTAAATGTTGCCGAGCTTCTTCTACAGCTATAAACCAAACATGTTCAGATTAATGAGACTAATATTACTATAAAATTCACCTTAAGTAACATTTTTAAAACATAAATGGAAATTAATATACATATACTGCAATGCATAAAATAATAATTGAAAATATATCGAAAATTGCTATGAGAAAGGCAAAAGAAGAATACTATTAAGCAGATTATCCTACTTACAATTCCCAGTTTGTTATTATATCGGCTAGATATTCATAACCTTTAATAACATGTTCATATTCAGGAGTACTCTGAAATTATACAAAAGATTATTTTTTATCTAGTAAATAACAATTAGAAAATAATTAGTTTGTTAAGATATATAATTTTCCAACAATAATGATAATGTTACACATAAAAAATCCTCTTGACTTATTAAATCATATTACAAATACAGTATATATTCTGTGGCATATCACATGCTATGTTTTAAAGATGAAACTTTGGTGTATTAATGTTAATTGTAAAACCAATACTGTTGATACATCTGTCAAAAATGACAGTCGACATGATTGTATTCAGTATCATGAATTAATTGAATAGAAAAATAAACACTAATTTATAAGTTAAAAAGTTTTCTGGTATAAAAAAAATGTGTTTTTATCAGAGAGATAGTGGAAATATAACCAGTTGATAGCATGTTATAGGGTGGTGTAGATAATATAAAGCCACAAATTAGGAGAAAAACACTAATTTTTAACCATCAATATTCTAGATCAATTCACAGAGAAAGATATATCTATTCATTTGGAATTACTGCTGTGGAAATTCAACAGTACCTCATAGAGAGCCCAGCCATCCAAATTTCTCAATCCTGTTTTTATAGCCAGTTGTTGCATTGCATCCATAGCAGTGTCAGAAGGTTGAACATCAATAGCTTTAGTTCGACCATCCATGAAATAAAATCGACAAACTAAATTGCCAAGATTTCGAACAGCCTGTGAAAACATAAACCTTTTAATAAATTACTTATAAACATTTTATTTAAATACTTAATATTAAAAATCAAGCTAGTCTATAAAATTTTGTATAACTTATTTCTACAGTATATTAAATATTTATTCAGAATATATATATATGTGTGTGTGTGTGTGTGTAAGTAAAAGACTTTTTAATAATTATGTAAAAGCAAACTCTTCCTTTCTTATAGCTAGAGCAAAAAGATATTAACAAATTAGATTTCATGGGAGGGATGAAACTTTATACATTAGCAAAATCATGTATATTCTGGAAATCCATATATTCCTTGCCTAACCTGTCTATGCTTAAAAAAAAAAAAAAAAAAAAATTAAACACAAAGAAATAAATAGACAGAAAAGTCTATGGATATGTTTTAAACAAATGAAACAATTATATTCTGATGTATAATTTTGTATAATTGTTGGCAGCACAGCAAGTGCATTTTCGAATATATGATAGAGGGCATCATGTTCACTGATTGGTGGTGTTCTCGCAGTTGCAATGTAGCTAGCAAGTAGATAGGTTTTCAATAAAGTACTTTTGTGATCTGTATCCATCTGGGTTATTTCATAAAGAACTCTTGTAACTACTTCAGTTACATCATATTCATATTGTGATATTGTATTCATAAGCTTTTTCAATAAAGACAGTTAAATTAAAATGCCATCAATTTAAAAAAAACTTAACAGAACCTTACAAATATAGTCGATTCCGGTTAATCGGACCACATTGGGACACGATCATTTGGCCCTAATAACTGGCTGGTCTGATTACACGAACATGCCCTATTAGGCTTATGCAATAGGATTTGCTTCAGTTCTTTAGGATTCGGTCCGATTAAGCAGCTGGTCCGATTAACCGGCGGTCCAATTAACAGATTCCACTGTATAATTGAATATGTTTAACTTAAAAACATAAATTAAGTTACACTTCCAAGAAAGGGAAAAAATTCAGGTTATGAAAATTAACATATGTTAAGATAAACTAAGCATTAAGTCTAGTAAGCATCTGCTGCTGACAGCATTAAAGATTTCAATTAGTACGATATTCAAATTAGACTGAAGATCTGGGGTGTTAAAACATAAAGAAAGTAATATGAAAAAAATAGCACTTCAAAAACCTCATTTTAAAATCTTTTCAAATGCATATTGAAATAAACACAGTCAAATATTTTGCAATCTTGAAATGTATTTTTTACAGTATTTTATGGCAGCAACTAACTTTTAATAAAAGCAGAATGCTAATTTTAAACACTATTCAAATTTCAATAGAAAAATATCTACTTTTTAAATATTAAAATATTTTTAAAAGAATGTTTATGCATGGGGCAGAGAAAACATTTACTTAATTAATAGAAATCTGATTTCAAGAAGCTGATGAGTAATTGAAATTAACTCAAATGATGAGAAAAAAATTTGTGATTTGGGTAAAATATTTAAGAAATGTACTCTAAAAATGTGAGAAGAAAGTAACTAAGTACAAAAATAATATATTTCTCAATGATAAATTTATAAATTTCTTAATAAAATACTTCACATATTAAAATTCTAGTCTTGATAATTATTACTTAACTTGTTTAACTGTGCAAAACAACAGTATTCAGAAAGGAGATATTAATAGTTTATATCAGCATTTGAAAGCAAATATATAATATTAAAAAAATAATCAATACAATTCACTTACACTAATTTCCAAAGATGAAGGTGGCATTTTTCTAGGGGTTACTTTAGTACTGTGAATGTGGTCAAGACACCACTGAGCATACCTTGCAATAGTTGTATCCTCTCGCAGGTTTTTGCGCAAAAAGCTATTGAAATACTAGATGATAAAAATTAAAAGATGTGAGATACACACAATAAATTAAAAAGATTTCTAGCTAAATAGTAATAGAATTTTAAAAAGTGTTTGTGAAAATTAATAAAATATAGTTACCTTATTAAAGGTTTTACTAGGATAAAATGCAACAACACATAAGCACATGAGTAACCATGCTCTCAGGGTAGATTCCCTACAAGGATTATTTGTAGACTGTCGCACTAGTTGGACTAATATTTCATCTCTGAGCTCTTCTCGATCAATACCATAACCAACAATAGACTGAATAGCTTGGACTTCTCCTTCAGCTTTAAGATCACCTCGTAGATACCTACACATTTCCTACAAGAGAATAAGTTATTTTAAAATACTGTATGGTAATTCTAGCAATTTCAGATAAAAAAAGTTCACTTTTTAATATGTTACTAGAATGGGAGAAGAGGGGGGAGGGGATATGTTTAATTAAGATCATAATGCAGGAAATTATCATGCAAATTCATACATTATACAATTAACTTCAAAGTAAACACAATATGTTACATTTACACATAAATAAATGATACTGTAAGCATCAGAGTTATTAGTTATAAAGAGAATTTAATGAAAATATAAAATTGTTAGAAAAATACAAAGATTATAGAATCAAAGAGACAATTTTAAATATTCTTCAGAATATCTAGCATTACACTTTGTTAGCAATTTACAGATGATAAATACTCCTTTTAAACAAATACAGATTTTCCTCTTTAAAACACACACTGGAAAGACTAAAATTTGACCATTCAATTTTGCATTGCATAACACACCAAAATACAGGGTGTTTCAAAAAGAATCATCTGATTTTTAAAAAATCATAACTATTCATCTTTTAATCCATTTTGATTGAATAATATATAGGCAGAAAGAGGGAAATCTCGAGTTTCACGCAGTTGCTGACAAGTAGCACTAACACTCTTCCTTCACCCGCCACTTCAGTGTTTGTAAAGATGGTGACTGCACAACAAATATCATTTTGTGTTCTACACTTTGCGAAGTGTGAGTCCGTAACAACCGTTCAGCGTGATTTTCATCAACAAAACCTTGGTAGATTGAAGTTCCTACCTCTTAGAGCATTAGGCGATGGTATAAACATTTCCAAGACATGGACTGTCTGTGTACACATAACAGCCGTGGAAGCAGTGTATGCAGACATGCTCGCAAAAGTTTGGGATGAATTTGCCTACCGTATAGACAAATGTCTTACATCCAAAGGTGGGCATATTGAGCACCTTTAATTTGGTTTGTAAAAACACTTTATGATTAGCCATGTAATATAAAACTAATTTTAAGTTTCTATGTTCAATATTTTTCATAATATACTCATTTCAAATCAGGTGATTCTTTTTGAAACACCCTGTATATATGTAATAATTTATTCTCACTTAGGTACACATTCTCTTTGTACATTTTTAATACTGTAGAACTCTTTTATAAAATTACACTTTGTTCTGCTAACAAAACTATTAAAAGTGTAGTGTTGCTTTGGCCACATCGATTTATTGTATTGTGATCCAGTTTTTTATTAAATAAGTTAAACATGAGTGGCAACAGTAAGTCGATATAAAAAGGAAGAATCAATGGTTGATTGTTCCAGTTAGTGATATTTGATGTCAACAAATGTAGATAAAATATTAAAAAGGTATAAATAACATCTTGTAAATAATAAAATATTAATTCTATTGGAGTCAGAGAAGTGTCATTATTATACACCTGCAGTTTAAGACACTTCATTGGTGACCCGGACGTGATATTAATATACAACTTATGATAAATATATACTAATAGTATGTCGTTATGATAAATATACTCTAACTAAGTATATATTGGATAGCTTAGAAAAAAATATATTGCACATTTAGAGACTCAAAATGGGGATATACATTTTAAATAACAAAGTAAAGTAATAAACAAAACCTTTAAAGAAAAGATATATTTGTTACAAAAAATATCACTAACTGGAACAATCAACGATTGATTCTTTTTTATATTGACTTACTGTTGCCACTCATATTTATCGTATTGTCATCAAGTTTTTGATTAAATAAGTTAAACATGAGTGGCAACAGTAAGTTGATAAAAAAAAGACTTAATGAGAATTTTAATTAAGAATAGTATAACAATTAAAGATAACATTTTAAAAATTAAGTGCCTGGAACAATTCTACGGGTATATCACCAAATGTAATAAAAAATATGAAAACAGGCAGTTCTAATTAAAATGAAAAATGTTCAGTCTGAGGTTTGTTCACTTTTTTAAGCAATGGAGAAATATGAGTCAAATTTAAGGGTATAATAGAGGGTGCTGGATTTTAAAGAATTACGAATAAAAATATATCAGGTAAAGATGAACTTCCTTACTTTGAATATGGAACAAGAAAGCTGAATATTTTCTGGATCATACATATGTACATGCGATGTTGGTATAGAACTGTTTCTTGTAAAAGTCACCATTTCATATTTTGGAATCATATCTCCAGATGACTTTCTCCTTCTTGTAAGAGTTCGCATGACAGTCCCACCAGTCTCTCTCATATGGCAGTTAAAATACTTTTCAGCAAATTCTATCATATCAAAGTAATTATCTTCTTCTTCACCATTCACCTTTTCTTCTGCATCCCTTTCTATTAGTCTTTTTTCAACACGCTGTTTACGTCTAAACAAAAAATTTTAAATTTAAAAAATTAAAAAGTGATTATACTGAGATATTCATTGAAGCTCAAAAGAGAGCTAAAATTCAGTCCATGATTAGAAATGATAAATATTTCAAACCCAGATATTGCATATATTTATAACTATATATTACATATAAACAAAGAGATAATAACTTGCATGAATTTTTTCTTTGAAATTAAAAAAAGCTCAGCAATATAATGTAAACTGGGATATTTCTTACTGTCATTATTATGTGGAATATAATTAGTATTCACAATATTAAGAAAGTTATTGAGCAAATTAGTAACAAATTTTTGAACAAAATGAAGACTTTATGGCAGAAATAAATAAAACTTATTAAAGAAAAATGATCTTTGAAAATGAAAAAATGAGCTAAATACTACTGTAACTGTTATTATAAGAAGCATTCCTTCAGATACTTTTCTTCTTCTAAATATGCACTAAAACTGAGAGAATTGCTAACTTAGATGAATAAAACAAAAATAATGAAACCTTATATTTTGAAAACTGTGAAAGGAATTGTTACTTTAAATGGGATGTTTAATACTACCAGTCAATTACAGCAACCAAGAAACTAAGTTAAAATTTTTAAGGGAACCTAGCAAGCTTGGTTTATTCTGACTAAAGTGTCTTTAATATTTTTTATATGAAAAAAATGAATGTATGGTTCACAGTACCTTAGTTCCCTCTCAGGATTGTCAGGATCAATAACGTGTTGTCTCTTTGTCCCTTTACTTAGGTTATCTGCACCCTCCTAAGACATTAAAATGAAGACTATCAATTTATATCATTAACAAACATTGAAAGTAGAAATAGCCAACTAAAAATATTAACAAATAAAGTTTCAAGCCAATACACTAAAAGGAAATATATTAGTAAAAGTAAATAAATAGAGCTACACTTCATAACAATTCAGTATGATTGATAATTCATAGAAAAAAATGACCTAAATGATTAACAACTGTGTATAAATAATGTTGAAATATTTAAGTAAGAAAAATAGCAAAGACATAAATTATCAAATACAAAACAAAAAATAACTAAAAGCCACAATAAATTATTGTATGCATGAGGGCTATCACAACACAATATTAAGCCAGTTGCAAGCACAAAAATTTAGATGCAGCCACACATAAAAAATGTAAAAATTAAATTATTATTTTATGAGAGTATAATTCTTTACAGAATGGGAATAAAAAGTTATTTTTACCGGAGTCTGGTCAAAATCTCAAAACAACACCTGTAGATTATAGATTTTATAGTCAGAAGTGCAATACTTTCCGGGAAGTCTAATAATTTTTACAAATTTGCCTTTGGCACTTCATATGAAACTAATATAAGAGGGCACATCAACTTTACTGAAAAAAATTTAATTCAGCAACTTTTAATAGGACTTGCGGATAAGTAATTATTTTTTTGGAGTATGTATTTTATCATTTATAAATACCTAATAATGTTGATAAAGTAATAATTTTATAAATATCTTCTGAAGAAGTATAAAGAAAAACACCAATGATTCATACATTACGAGAAAAGATCTATAATATTAAAAATTCTAATCTGATAAGATTATAGTTATACATTTGTGTGTTCAAATGGACATATTAAAGTCCTATTTGAAAAGAAAAATGCATTCTTACCGGTGTAGCTCTACCAGATGTGTTTTTTTCTCTGAAAACCACACCTTGTGAAGCAGGAGACTGCACATTCTTTCTTCCAGTTGGTGGAGATTTGTGAACATCTCCATTTACAAGGCCAACTGGGGAGGTGGGAGGTGGCAAAGGTGAGGGTGAATCTCCATGATTAGACACAGGACTAGGGGATCTAACAGGCGTATGTGATCCAGATGTGATAGGACTCGATCCAGGTGGTGGCAGCGGACTAGGCGAAGCTTCAGGGGTCCTCGCTTGGACTTCTGCTGAAACCTGGCTGTTATCCTCCTAAAAATAAAAGGAAACTTTAAAAAACAATGCACTTTTACCTTTATACATTACGTTACACACTATTTACATAACTGTAAGAACCCTGGTCACAGAAATAAAACTGAGTGTTAGAGAAGGCCTTCAGTTTTTATCTGTATGACAATACATAAAAAAAACCCCATAGAAGTAAAAATTTATGATAAAATTTTCAAGTACTAAAATTATTGTAAGTTATAAATATAACCATAATGAAAACCACAATAAAGGGAAAAAAATAAAAAAACTGCAGTAATTAAAGTTTTCTCTAGTGTCACAGTAAAAATTAATTTCTTTTTTTAAGCAGATATTTAAAAAAAACTCATTTTCTATGTTGAAAATTTACTTTTAATCTTCAATATAAATAATAATTTTTATTTTAGGCTACAGGTACAGATAAAAAAATAGGAAAAAAAAATTGGTATAAATTTTGAGGTATATTATGCGATGTAAAGTTATCATAACATTAATTTTTTTTTTAAATTTTTTCTCTCAGCTTTTTTAATACTTGATACACATACAGAACTGGTAATTCTAATGAAGTGAATACTTTATCTGACATTTTACATTATGGATCTAAGGAAAAAAAAATACTACAATACTACAATTAGTAAATTAAACAGTATTTTGAAGAGATAAAAATAAATACTGATATTTCTTGAAAAGGAATAGCATTGTACATTACTGACAGCTAACAAAGAATTTAAAATGTAACTCAATAAGTTTTTAGGATTAAATAAAAATTATGTAGAATTATACCTTAAAGATTCACAAAATATAAATTTTTAATACCTCATCTTCAGCATCTTGTAAAAGAGCTTCCATCTGTTGTCCTATTTCAGACACAAATTCTTGAATATTTGGTTTTGTTTCTTGTACATCACTTAAAAATGAGAACATTTCATCTAAATCTAAGCACTCGGATGCTTCTTGGGCTCGTTTCACATTGTGTTCAACGAGAGATGCAATAGCAGCAAGTTCTTTTTGTGTTGCCCTGAAAGAATAACAAAGAGTTAAAATCACGACTATAAAAATATTAAAAAAAGGTTGATTTATAATACATGCAACAGCTTATGACACATTATTTTATTATTTATCACAGAAAACTTTAGCTAGAATCTGAAGTAAAATGATTTTAAGGAATTAAAACTAAAATTAGCCCTTTTAATTATGTGTTGCTAAATTAAATATAATTAAATAACTGATACAGTTGAAATTAGATTTTAGTTTATTTTAGTCTATGTTCATAATGTATTTATCTCAAACAAAAAAGTAAATGCAGTTATACAAATAAAAAAACTT
Organism: Dolomedes plantarius; assembly: GCA_907164885.2. Classification (NCBI taxonomy): domain Eukaryota; kingdom Metazoa; phylum Arthropoda; class Arachnida; order Araneae; family Dolomedidae; genus Dolomedes; species Dolomedes plantarius. Next base: position 47,782,311 of record OU015500.1, on the reverse strand, counting down.
AATTTGACAGAACTGTACATGTAAAATTGCATTTAAGAAATACATGTGGTATATGGCTATTATAAAAAAATATATATGCAAAAATGCTTTTAAACATTTTTGTATAAGCAAGTAGTGTGGAGGAGATTTTTACAGAAGGCAGGGGCCCCACAACAATCTGCTATGCCATTAAGGAATAAGAAAGTCATAAACTTAAATCTTACAAAATATAAGCCACTTATCAAATTTACAGCTTGTAATAATTTGTATGTTTAGTGGTCTCTAGAGAATCTGATCAAACATGTGATATTCCTGAAGTAAATTATTATTTCTGTATTTTTAATTATTAGAAGAGGATAAATAAGAAAGTAATTAATGCCTTGTAATTTATATTTTGTTGTCAATAGAACTCTTTTAATAATGAGCACATTTCAATGAAATTATTAAGTAAATGAAAAATGAATGCCCTTAAATACCAAATAAAAACATTTTAACACAAAATTAATTTTAAAAAGTCATAAGCAAGTTTAATAAAGAGAGAAAACTATTACTTTGCAGACACAACAGTTTAGTTTAAATAAGGCACACAGGCTACTTATGGGTTAATTGCAAAGAACAAAACATGACATACAATTGACAAATCTTTTCATTTCAACAGCAAAGAACATATACATGCATATGATTATGCAGTTGTAACACACAGACTTGAACAACGAAATACATTAATTAACATGCATTTATATTCATGCATTTTATGCATGCTGCTGCTATACACAGAGCAACTCACCCTCCATCCTCTTCCAACTGGCGGCTAGATGAAATTAAATTTTTATGAATAACACTTGAAAGGAAAGAAACCATTTTACATATATCATTTAACCAGAAGAAAATGAAAAGATGGATTACTGAATATAAAAGTGATTAAAGTAAATGCATTCATATGTTATTTAGATGTGAGAAATCAAAAATGGCATTTTACAGAAGGATGCTGAAGAGGTATGAGATAACTCATCATATCATTATATATATATATATATATATATATATATATATATATATATATATATACACACACACACACACACATATATATACTATACATACATATAAGAGCATACTCATACATACAACTGCACAGATGTACATAGTCATTTTGTAAAAATAAATGTGTTTTCATCATAACATTATAATCCTCTAAACTCTTAATATTAAACAGGATGAAAGAAAATTATGTCCTTACATAATGGATTCTTCCAGAGCAGCTCTTTCTTGCTCTTCCATCTCTAACTTTTCTTGTTCTTGTCTTTTTCTTTCTTCCTCTTCTTGTTCTTTCCTTCTCATTTCTTCTTCTACTCTTCTCATCTCCCGTAAGGCAGCAGCAACTTCTCTGGCAAACATACCACGCACATAAGCCTGAAAACAAAAGCAATAAACAACCATGATGTCAATAATTAGACAGAACTTAGTTTTGGCACTACATTATCATCTCTCTATATAAAACAGTTCCGTAACTGACTCATTCACTGACTGACATACAATGCACAGACCAAACCGCTGAACCTAAAAGGGCTGAAATTTTGCATGGCGATTCTTCTTATAGTGTAGGGGTGCACTAAGAAATATTTTTCAAAAATTCTTCTTAGATTTTTAAAATTAAATTTTTAAGCTCCTGTTTTACTTTTTTTACGTTTGCATTTAAAATAATATGTTGAGGCTAATAAAATTTATATCACGAGAAAGATCATAAATATTCCTTTAAAATGCAATTTTTTTCGAATCTTTACCTCCCTTTCCTGATTTTTGGTGAATTTTTAAAGATTAATTTTTACGATTTAATTTATAAATGCTGATCACGTGATTTCTTTTTCTGGTACTTTAAATAAATTTATTGTCACATGCATAACAACTAAATAAACAAAAAATATTTTTTTTCCTTGCTAATGCAGCAGACGATTGGACATTATCCAAAAAAATATTAAAATACAGTAAAATAAATGTTCCTCAAGCGGTACTATATTAACTGTACTATATTCTTTAGTATGTTCTATTAGATTTTATTTTAATATTTTCTTCTACATTATTTTGTCTATAAAAAATATTCGTTACAATTGTTATATATATATTTTTTTTTGGCGTTAACTGCATACATTGACCGATGTATTTAATTTGAATGTACTACGTAGCGAATCATGGGTATTCAGCTAGTCTAAACATAAAATGATTAAACGTTTGAATAGTTTAAACATTAAACAGATCCAAGAACTCATTCGCAAGAGACAGATTTACATTTTCTATTAAATGATAGCAATGTAACTGTATCAAAATGATAAGTTATTACATTACATTACTTTCAAAGCATCATACCATTGCAAAAAATATAAATATGCAAACAAAAAAATGTGAAACTAAATAAAGCACAAAAACAGAAATTACTTGTATTGTAATTGAGGCACGTCGCATATGCATGAAATGAATCCTATGAAAATGTCCTCGAAAATATCTTTGAATAGTAATAGCAGCATTCCGATGTCTCTTGAAATCTGAATTATAGAAAAGACATGAATGGACTTTGAATAAAATTTTTTGAAAATTCAATAGTGACTTAGAGAATTTAAATTCTAAATTAATAAAAGGTAGTATGTCAATTTATTGGTGTCAAAATTTTTAAACTAAACAATGCCTAGAGAAACTAACCAGTTATAAAAGTTTTTGCCCTATATGATATAAAATACTTATAAAATTATGACACAGAAGATATATTTTGTAAAATTATAAGAACTACTTTAGCACATAAATAATAGCATAATTAAATAACTGAATTGTTTTTATTTCATTAACATAAAGGCAGGGCCAGATTTAGATGAAAAGAGGCCCTAGGCTATTCCACTTATGAGGCCCTTTCACCTCTCCTTTTTAAATTTGTAAGTTACATGAGATATAATAAAATACATCATTACTGTGATATATATCAATATATTAAATGAAACATGTTGTTATTGGTACTAACCTATATATATTCAATACATTGAAGATTAAAAAAAATTCAATTCAGATAAATTTATTTCCTAATAATTCGCATTTAAAGTTTAAGTATGAATTATTATGAATTTTAAGTCTTAAACTAAACCAAAAATGAAACTTTATTCAAACAAAATCCAGATCACAAAAAAGAAAATATCAAATTGTATATCATATTAAACAATATAACTATTAACATAAAATTTAGGTCTCCATAATGATATTGTCTCTGTAATGAGATTCAAAAAAGTTGTAGTCGGAACAGACCCAATGAGCCGAATGTGTTGGCCCAATGAGCCGAATCTTAACCAATACATTTTTATGTTTGTTTATTAGTCATATGCGTAGAATTTCTCCTTATTTTCGGTCCAGTGTTTTAGTTTTCACTGTTTTTAGAATAGTGTAATTTTAATTTTGCTAACAATTTGAATGTAGGCCCCTCTTAATCTTGAGGCCGTAGGCAGAAGCCTAGTTAGCCTATAGAAAAATCCGGCCCTGCATAAAGGGCATTACATTAGTTAAAATTTACCGATATCTATTTTTTTCTGGTTCTGAATGATGTTCACATTTGTTAAAAACATATTCCTCCTGAATTAGCAATGCATAAACAATTTGCTAAAGCTTGTATAACTACTTTGTATTTTTTATTTTATTTATTCCTTTCAAAGAGCATCATTTTATTTTGTATTACTCAAGCTTCCTCTTGATTCACATTTGAAATTTAAGAGGAATAAATACCTGAATAGTGCCCTGCATAAAGGGCATTACATTAGTTAAAATTTACCGATATCTATTTTTTTCTGGTTCTGAATGATGTTCACATTTGTTAAAAACATATTCCTCCTGAATTAGCAATGCATAAACAATTTGCTAAAGCTTGTATAACTACTTTGTATTTTTTATTTGATTTATTCCTTTCAAAGAGCATCATTTTATTTTGTATTACTCAAGCTTCCTCTTGATTCACATTTGAAATTTAAGAGGAATAAATACCTGAATAGTGCCCTGCATAAAGGGCATTACATTAGTTAAAATTTACCGATATCTATTTTTTTCTGGTTCTGAATGATGTTCACATTTGTTAAAAACATATTCCTCCTGAATTAGCAATGCATAAACAATTTGCTAAAGCTTGTATAACTACTTTGTATTTTTTATTTGATTTATTCTTTTCAAAGAGCATCATTTTATTTTGTATTACTCAAGCTTCCTCTTGATTCACATTTGAAATTTAAGAGGAATAAATACCTGAATAGTACCACAAAGAATGAATATGCTAGGAGTTACAGGAAACTTGTGGAAAATGGAAACAAGAAAACACAATTTCTTATATTTCATGATGTAATTAAAGGGGAGGTGAGATGTTTTGAAGTAATTTAAAGCATTTGTGAGCTGTGTCAAAGCATTTGAGAATTGTTCATAGGGACAATCACAACTAATACGCCTCATCCTATCAATGAACTATTAATTAATTTGAAACATTTTGCCACCCCTTTAATTACATTGTGAAATATAGGGAGTTCTGTTTTCCTAAATGAATGTGCTATTTAAATACAGTAACTTACTTATCAATATTTATTAAATGATAGATAAACATTATGCAAAAAAATTATTATTTTAACTAAACTGTATGTGATTCACATAACATTATTACCAGCTCAAAGATTCTGTATCAGTCTCTCTGTATAATAATCATCCTTTAAAAATTTAAATAGGTATGAAAATTTACTTTATTTATTCAAGCATATGGCTGAATTATAAGTAGCACAGTACATTATATAATTTTAAAATATTTAAAGTAGCAAACAAATTTTAAATGGCAACATTTTGAACAATAAAAAAATTGAAATGATAGATCTTCAAATAAAATTTTCATCTGTTACAGGCTATAATAGGAAAACATAATACCTCTTTAAATATATTTTAAATTAAGTTTCATTTAATGTCGCTTTCCAAATTTCTAATTTATAGAACTAATGAAATTCTCCAAAAATTATGAATATACTGTTTGTTCCCATGTATTTAAGATTAAAGAAATAAAACTTACATTTGCGGCAAACATATCCTCTCCAAACTTTTTGAACTATTATAGCCATTTCAACCATTAAGGATTTTCTTTGGTCTTCAAGTGGTTCATATATACTTCCACGTAAAAATATCTGAAGAGACAGTTAGAGCAATTTCAGAAAAATACATATAATGTATAACAGAAAGGTTAGAATTTCAATCACATGAAAGTCCTACCTTAGTTTTACCAATCTGCCATTCTGTAGTAGGAAACTGCATCATTGACAGGATTGCCCGAACTGCTTGTATAGGATCCTCTGGAAGTTTCTTTTTTCTTACTAGACATCGATATCTTGATAGAAATTCCATAAAAGTAGTATGAATTGGAAAACCCTGAAATAATGATACAAAAAATCTTATCTAAAATTCTATGAAAAAGTACAATAATACAAAAAATTATTCATTACTTCTTTCTAAAATGTATTTCTATCACATGAAAGCTCACTTCTATTCAATAGGTATCCCTTAATATTTAACCTTTAGCTTACGGGGCCCATTTTTTCGATACCCTCTTTAGAATGGGAAATTTCATACCTCTCTTTGAAAGAATGGCCATTAAGGGGGGTTATATATATATATATATATACACACGTATATCCCTCTTTAGAACGGGAAGTGTCATACCCCCCATTGTAAGAACGGTCATTAAGGGTTTTTTATACAGTGTTGGAAATTGATTTAAGAAAACATGGTTTTTTTTAACAAAAACTTCTTTAATATTCATTAAAAATTAATGAAATTTTGTACATTATACATGCTATATATAACAAATGATTTACAAAAATAAAATTTCATACATAATAATAAACAAAAACATAAGGTAAAAAATTAGATTTTCGTAACATACAAACATAGAAATTGATTTATGAAATATCACATTTCATTGGTTATTCTGAAGTAATGTGACAAAAATTTGCATAAAGCAAAGTAACGTGACATGCACAGTAGACATAAAAAGCATTACATATTGGAAGCAATACGTTTCAGTCATACTTTTCACGATGGGTAAACGAAAGATCTTGCCTGAGGACGAAAGATCCAAAAACTATGCATATCTAGAATGTGGAATATCTGTTCCGGAAATTAGTAAATTAATTAAAAGATTAGTTGGCATGATATATAACTATAGAAAAGATCCAACTAATTATGACAAAAATTTTAACAAAAAAGGTAATCCACGTTTAACTAAGATGGAGAAAAGGGGGATTCTTCAACTTGCATCAAAAACCGGCCACAGTTCAAAGCAGATTTATGCAGATCTATCAATTCCTTTCCCTTCTAGAAGTGTCAGGTAAATTTTACATTCTTCATGGAGATTGAGATGGTCGATGCAAAGTCACTTCTGCATCACAAGCTGATGCGTTTGCAGTATTGCGAGAAGTACATGGCAATGGGTGACAATTGGAAGATCATTGTCTCCGATGAAAAGAAATTTAACTTGGATGGCCCCAATGGTTAAGGTATTATTGGAGGGATCTCCGAAAAGAACAAATATCTACATTCAGCAGAAGTTTTGGTGGCGGAAGTTTCATGACTTGGGCAGAGATTGTTCATGATGGCAGAAGTGAAATTTTATTTTTCAATGGTCGCCAGAATTCATTTGATTACATCTCAGTTTTAGAAAATTCCCTTCTTACATTTGCATGGCAATATTATAGTTTAGATTACATGTCCATGCAAGACAATATAAGTATTCACACTTCAAATTTGAATAAATATTGATTTGACGAGCATAATATTGATCTTTTAGATCATCCACCAAATAGTCCTGATTTGAACCCCATCGAAAACGTTTGGGGACAGCTTTTTTGAATGGTTTATGCAGATGGGATGCAGTACACATCACTTGTTAAAAGCTTCAGTCTGTCAAAACTGGAAATTAATTGATCAGAAGTACATTCAAAATATTGTTTTAGCAATGCCATGTGGAATAAAAGAAACTTTGACGAAGAAAGGTGACTTTACTAACTACTAATTTAAATGAAATGTGATATTTCATAAATCAATTTCCATGTTTGTATGTTACAAAAACCTAATTTTTGACCGTATGTTTTTGTTTATTATTATGTATGAAATTTTATTTTTGTAAATCATTTGTTATACGTAGCATGTATAATGTATGAAAATTCATTCAGTTTTAATGAATATTAAAGAAGTTTTTGTTGAAATATATATATATATATATATATATATATATATATATATATATATATATATATATATATATATATATATATATAATTTATTTATTTATATATATATTTATGAGAACGTATCTTTTTTATTATATATATATATATTTATATTCATTCCTTCTTGGGCCTGTATTCTTGGGATGCATGGTATCCCACTCCATAAAGAAAAGGTTAAAGAAACTTGAAAAAGATGAAACTTTAAGGACTTTGAGTAAAATTTAAGGGTTTTGAACAGACAGTAGGTATAATTCCTTTCTGAAAACTTTCAACCTACAATATACCAGACTAACATCGAATAAAAATAATTTATAATTAATTTTATATCCTTTTTCATATTTTATAAAAACGGCCTTCCAGACTAAATCAGAATGAACCTGGGGTGCTAAACCTCCATTCTCACAGGTAAAGAAATAAGAATGTTTTGTAAGTTGACTGAAAATTTATAATACATTGCGGTGATGCAAAACTGACCAGTCTACCTGATCAAAATTCGACTGATTGCCACGCCTCATTCAAAGCAGTAAGTCTCACCGCAGTAAGTTTCTTCAAAGCTGTTTGGCAACGCGAGCGGTCAGATAGGTGGGCATTGACAGAAACAGCTCGCCAGATATATATTCCCGAGCACATGTAACGAACGAAAGGTGAAAGTGAGGTAATAAAATGTTTGTGTTTTGTTAGTAATGTTTCTCGACTCTGCGGCTGAACACGCATAATCTATACACCCGTCACAGTAGAAATGACTACAACATTAAATCATTTATGTTCATAAATGTAATAGTAAAGTATTCAAACAATCTTTATTAAATATCTTCATTGAATAACTTCTTTAAAATGTAAACACATTGTAAGAAAAATCCGTAATTGACTGTTACCCTTTATTAAATTTTTCTATTTAAAAAATATGTTTTCTATTTTACAACTTTACTACCTATGATTAGGTAATATATCGTATTACCAACAAAATTAAAAGAAACATAAATCAGTCAGGGATACCGAACTACAAAGGAAAGAGTTACAGTGACCTTGAGAGCCAACTCTGTGTTCAGAGAAAAAATTCTAACTTGGTTGCTAGGACTTGAAGATGGGAGAGATGTATGAATCATAACCACTCCAGTTCCAGATAACAGACCTGCTTTTATAAAATACACAGCTATGTGACTTCCCAAGGTTACAGAATTTAGACACAGAGCCAAATGAAATTTTTTTAAATGTTTGTCCTAAAATGAATTTAGCACAAATATTTAAAAAATATTATTCTTACAAATCACGAAGAAAAAAAATCCTTGAAAGAAATAAGGTAAAAAAATACTTTTGGTCTAACCACTTTATTTGATTCTCAAAATCATTTCCTTAACCATTAATAATGTAAAATTATGCAAAATTTTGGAAAAATAAAAAAGCTTAACAAACACAAACAGTAGAATTTTGTGAATGAAACATATTAAAAAAAATGTGTATATAAATTAAGAAAAAAAAAATCAAATTTTACTTTTCTCAGTTCAGTAAACAAATGAGAAGTAGTGCATGAAAATGAGAAAAATTCTGATAATAATGATAAGAAAATTACCTCTCGACGAATACGGATAATATCTAACATTCCCAAGTAACGTAACTGAGTCAAAACTTGGGTTTCATCATAATTATTGGCAGCTTTCTTTGTGTTAGGTTTTATACATCGAACATACCTAAAACGCAATAAAAATCTCATTAAATACACAGACAAAGTGTTTGATATATACATCAATATATAGTTTCATGAATGAAATAAAGATTGTAAGAAATCACAGAAATACACACACATGCTCAAACATTAAGTACAAGGAATGAATTTGTCACATATCGAATTCCAGTAAACAACTGAATTACAGCTTGTCATAACTGGAAAGACTAGTTCAAGGTTCCATAATCTATGAGGATACAAAATAATGTGCAAAACATACTGAAATCCATTATCTGATGCAAATGTTTAGATTTCTGTTGTGTCAAGCATATTGCATGATCAAATTAAAGACAGCAATAGGAGTTTTCTCTTTTCTACTCATACATTTAGACGAAATTTATTTTATGAAAATTATTAGCTATTACAAAAAATAAAATTTAGAGTTTTACAGTTAACAATAAAATGTGCAGTTCCTCCCCCCTACTTTTTTTTTTATCATTGTGCATTTATTTTTTTAAATGAAAATTACAAATGAGTATGCCCCAACATCATGTATATAAACTCTATATAACATAAAAAAAATTTTAAATCGTAATTCCTGAATTACCTTTTATTGAAATGAAGTCTTGAAGAAAATAAGATATTTAAGCATTTTCAAGTAAAAATTCCATAATTAAACAAATAAAAAAACTTTTGATTATTTAACAAGCATAAATTTATTCAAAATAAAGTAAAATAGCTTACCAAGGGTTGGTTGAGTGAAGTAAATCCACAAGGGCAGTTAACTGATGTCGAAATGCATCTGCAACTGTAGGTTTTCCTTTGGTCATAGTTCGTGATATAGTGGCAGGTGTTTTCAGCCTATTGACTGTTACACTTAACAAATCCTACAGCACATAAAAATTAAATGTCACATGCACATGAATTTGTTCAGTAATAGTTAGCAGCTCTTAAAACATCTATTATAAATTTTATTACTGTAATGAACAACAGTTTGAATCTATTTTCAGACTAAACCTGGATATCATAAGAATTAAACTTTTCCTTTTATGCAAAAGTTGAAGCTGTATAAACTTATGTACAGCTTCAACTTTTGCATAAAAGGAAAGTTTTTGAAGCAAAGATATGTGGTTCAGTTTACCCAATTTCAGATTACATATACATATTTAAATCATTTTAAATATTCACTTACCTTCATGGAATATTTAGATAATTTTATACATTTTGAAACCAAAAATTAAATGTGATTTGAATGAGAAAAAAAAATCAAATAAATATTCCTATAAACACAACTTTATTAAATAGATTGCTACCATAAATGTAGAAAATTTGAACATTAGTAACAACACATGGATATGCAGGATTGCTAGCCAACTTTATTCTAAACTAGGTTCCAAAATCTTCCAGAAATTACTTCATAGTTATATAAATTTGTTTTATATCATACATGATCAGAATATCTAAACAGTTTTAAATATTGAAATACTAATTCAGATCACTGATTTCCAGCTTCTTTTTTTGTTAGTACCAAAATAATAACATTTCATACAAAGTAAGATTATTTTTATATTTCATGTATAATAATTTAAACTGTTTAAAATCCTCAGTTCTGTCCAGATGAAAAGAAAAAAATAATTACTGCACGATTATGTCTTAAAATTTAATACAGATTTTGTGAATAATGTTATGTGAAGTCAAATAAGATAAATGTATACCAATTAACTATTTACCACAGAATTGTAACATTCATAACTATTCTAAAATTCAATGAATGAACAATTACATAATGCCATAAACAAACTTTAGGAATTTTCAAGAAACAAGAGTTTCTTCCACTTAAATATTTAAAATGAAGTAATTCAAATTGTACAAAATTAATCAATTTTAATTAATAATACTATCAAATATGAATCATAAGAAATGGAAGAATCCTTTTAGAATATATACATTTTTTTTTTCATTTAACAACCATTATCTAATAGCTTAATCATTTAGATGCTTCATGAGACAAGATAATTTTGTCTATTTTTTTTTGTATACGCATATACATATACAGGAATTTACATACCTGAAACTTAGTAAGCTCTTGGACGAAAGAATTACAGGACTTCTGCATCAATTCAAAAAGCTGATCCTGCTGGACGTCTTTATTTTTTTCCAGAAAACCTTCCACAGTGTAAACTACATCACCTGCATAGTGTTTGATTCCAAATTCAGACTCCCATCGCCTGCGATCTTCTCCTTTAACATAATTTTCATGAACCTCGAATTCTTGATGCAATTTAGTTACATATGTTAAATCGGTACCCTAAAATCCAGGAAAATCATTGTTACAAATCATTCAAAAAAGAAAAATTGCTTTTGAAAAAAAGTATACGATAGAAATCACTTTGATTTGGTACTTACTCCAGGCATTCTGCATTCTTCTGACAATAACCTGAGAATGCATTTGGGAGGCTAGATGAAGAGATAAAAAATGATATTGAGAAAAAACAGAAGAATTAAAATAGCATAAAATAATTAAGCTGTATAATTCTTGATCACAGTAGGAACTGTTACTTATACAGATAAAAATTGCACAGAAAAATTTACAAGGGAAAAACAAACTATATAAGAATCATGTAGCTTAAAAGTATGTACATTTTAGCAAAATAAAGGAACAAGAATGGTTTTAAGAACCAATAATTCACTCTCGAGAATTTATATGCATCAAGATAAGATATGATAAAACATATATAAATAGCAAGTAAATCGAACAAATAAAGGTGAAGATCTTTGTGTGATTAGACAAAACAAATATTCAGTAAAATATTACTTTTTTCCCTGTGGAAACTAAATAAATTTCATTTGGGAATAGTTTTTTAACAAAACAATCTCTATATGATAATAGGATACCTCTATTGATAAATACTAAGTAAATTATTTACACATCTTGAAGTTTGTGACACATAATTTATTATTAGCATTTATTGAGCTTAATGGTACATGAAAGAAAATAGTTTATAATAATACAGTCATAATAAACACAATATGAAATAAAAAGTACTCATTTTACCTTTTCTAAAAGCTCAAGACAGGGTGTGTTGTCAGTAAAAGTAATGTGTGAATATACAATTCCTTCCTCATGATACTACAAAGGAAAATTTGAATCATTTTAAATTATATGTTTAATAAATCATAGCACTACCATTCAATATAAATCACTTTCTGGAATAAAAGCCACATTTGTTCTATATACATTGTACAAGTTTTCTAAAATGCACTGAATGGTTTAGTCAAAGAATAAATATTTTAAATTATAAGCATTTAAATAAAACTTACAATTTCTTGTTCCAAGGCAAAAACATAATGGTTGAAAAATTTATGTAGTTTTTCATTTGTGAAGTTTATGCATAGCTGTTCAAAACTATTTACCTATAAAATTAAAATATTTTAAACTTTATAAACAGATATCACATTACACCATGTACAAACATTTTCCATTTAAACTAAAACAGAGTTAACAAAGATATCTCTTCTTAGTTAAAAATGATTTTGACAGAACATATCTTAAGTTTTATGAAATCTAAGAAATTTTCCAGTGCATAGAAAATCTAATTATAATCCATAATAATACAAATAATCTGTTTAAACATAAATTCAAATTCAAATTTTTAAAAAATATATTCTAAAAAATTATAACAAATACTCCTTATTTTAAATTTCAGATTTTTTTTCTTGTCAAGTATGAATTGTTTATGCTAACATATTACAAAAATTGAAAAAAAAAATAGCCATTTTTTAAATCATAAAACTATAACAAAGCTTCTAATTTAAAATTTTGCTTCTCATTTACAATGAATGAGAAGCACTGAAGTCATTTGATACTAAATTACTCTTATGTAAATACATCCACATCCTCTAATGTTTTGAAGCAGATCTACCTAAAGTATCCTTATTCATGGTTAAATATGAAAGTTATAAAGCTATAATTCTGTCTTACAAGCTTCAGGCTATTTGAGCAAAAATTAATAAAAATATTTTTGAATTTTAAATGAATACAGATGCAGACACATTCATACAAAATGGTACAATATCACTTATTTCTATGTTTATATTTCTTTAACTCTCTTTACAGAGTAGCATGATGAAAGTATTTACTTTCATTTGTTTACTATAGGCATAACAAAATATCATATTTACATCAAACGTATAAATAATTACTTCAATATAGAAATTATAATAAATTTTTAAATTAAACAGATCAATTTTATATAAACACATAATGACTACATATTGGTATATTCTATTTAACAAACCAAAATGTAACAAGAACATTATATCAAGCAGCAAATGTAACAGCAACATGAAAAACTTACATGAAAATTTTCAAAACCAAATATATCCAAAACACCAAGAAAGCGTTCACTGTCTTGACCAGGATTTGTGCAGGTATTGATGTAGTTTACGATCCAAGCAAATGTTCGAGAATACAGAGCTTTTGCCATAGCATGCCTATTCTCTCTGGCCTGGAAAAAGGGAAAAAAAGCATAAATATTTTTGCAGACACATGTTTATTCTAATATTCAATTCATGAATATCTTGCTTGAGCAATATTACAATAAATATTGCAAGGCTATTATAAACATCATCAAAAGAAATTTTATTGTAAGAGCCAGCATTTATACAACCATAAAATTTGTTATCAGTACATATTTCTGGCAATTTTAACTATTGTATAACATGGCCCTTTTCAAAAAGTTTTCATACCTCAGTTTAGACAAATTTACTTATAGGATAACAATAATAAGAAATTGATTTATGCTAAGTACATTCACCCAGATACAATGAACATAACGATTTATTACATATAAATAATAGGCAAATAATAATAGTTAAAAACTTAGAAATAACACCAGTGGAGAAGATCTTTTTTCAATCATCAAGCAGAGTACATTTTTTTTCTTCATAACTTACAGCAGAGGAAGATAATAAACAGTAAAACGATATTATTCTGTAAAAAAAATTTTAAAGACAAACAAATTTTAAAAAAAGCTGAAAATTTAACATAAGCATATGGTAGATATATATGTCCGACTGAGATGACAAAACAAATGCACAGCAAAAATAAGATAATTTTTATTCTTTCTACTGGAAGGAAAAAAATAAGCAATTTGGAAAAATAAAGTATTTTTTATCTAATATACATATTTCTTCTAAACTGTAATAGACTTAATTGAAAATAAAGTACAGCACGCATATGGGGGAAAAAACTATACTTTCTTTAAACAAAGATTGCTTAACCACCTTTTTTCCACAGTAAGAAATTTTTAAAATATATGTTGGGCTCTGATCATTGAGAATTCATTGATGAGTCATCAATCATTAAGTATTCTTGAGAATGACAGAAATCTGATTTTTTTCTGAAAGCGATTATAAAAAATTATCATCGAAATTTTATATGAAGTACAGACACATTATTTTTCTTTACAAGTTTAATAAGAGCAAATGAAACACTTTTTAGTTGTGAATTCATTTCCCATTGTTCCCCTGAAAAATCTATCACTCCAAACCAAATAGCCTCAATTTTTTTTTTTTTTATTGATGAAAGATAAGATCATTTTGAACAGGCAGTTTGAAAAATGATCGAGACAGCTTCTTTGGAAAAGACCTTAGTAAGCTGTTTTCTCTTCCATTCAACTGCCGTTGCAAGAAAAGCTGTTTTACAGGGAAAAACGATGCAAGTGCTCTTATAATCCCACTCAAGGTATAATATAATTTTTAATTATTTTACATAATTTTAAATATGTTCCGAAGTTGATATTTCAGCATAATTTGGCGTACGTTTTATTTTTTAAATTTTTAGCTTTTGCATTTCATAAAGAGGTTGCTGACTATCTTACGTGTTATCTTTGATTTTTATTAAAAATAGATTTTAATAAATAAACGATCAGATTTAAAATCTAGTCATCTTTTTAAATGATACATATACTTAGAAAAATTAACCTAATACGTTCCTAATAGAAGTAAAGTTTAAAATAATAAAAAAGAATTTTTTTTATAAAAGCTGTTTTACCCTTTATATGAATTTTGTTGCAATGATAAGTTTCACAGGAAGGATTAAGTCTCATGAGCTAAGTTAGAATAATAATAAAAAAAAAGGTTTGGATAATCTGTTCTAAAAAGGACCCTCATATATACATATGCTAAACGCTTTAATGTTAAACATCCTCAGCTTGAAACAACACACGTGTGCATCGACTGATGATCTGCCTTTAAGCTAAATCGCTAAAAGTAAAGTATGGGAAGAGAATAAAATTTTATAAATGAAACATTCATTCTTAAATGCTTTAATGACATCCATTCAGCGGATATCTTTCTTAGTACAAATATGTCGTTACAGTGTGTTCGTGGGAGAATTGGAAATAATTGCACTTGCATGAAGACATCGATTGCCTAATCTAAGCAATTGCAACTAAATTATGTGTGTGGTGTATTTATCATTCTGCTACACGCGAACCCGCATAAACAAATCAACGAATCTCTCTATATAATACGAAATATCTAAAATAAAAATTCCCATCTTAAATATGGATCTCCAAATATAATCAAAATTTTCTTTCAGTGAATGTTATATATAAGAATTAAATGGAAGACTTCATAAGATCGGTTTCATAATTAATGCCCGATTTATCTATGATTTAACATAAGTAAATCGGGCATTAATAAAAAAACACGCACATTCAAAAGAGATTAAAAAAATAAATAAATTCTTAGAAATTTTAATAATTTCATCGTAAGAAGCAAATTTTCTCATTCTATATATTTACAGAGCGAAAAAAATTCATTCTATACTAATGATTTTGTATTATTACGAAGTTTTTTGATATCATTATTTCAATCAAGGCTGTGTAACTTAAGTACTATGGTAAAACTCCCTTTAAAGTAAATTGTAAATTCTCAATGTCTCACGAAGACAAACGTAAACGTAAACGAAGTTTTTTTATTTAATTTATTTAGTTATCTATATATATAAAACAGTTCCGTAACTGACTGACTGACAGACAACGCACAGACCAAACCGCTGGACCTAAAGGACTGAAATTTTGCATGGCGATTCTTCTTATAGTGCAAGGGTGCACTAAGAAAGATCTTTGAAAAATTCTTCTTAGATTTTTGTAAACTAAATTTTTAAGCTGTTTTTGTAACATTCTTTAAAGTTTGCATTTAAAATAATAATCCGAGGGTTATAAAATTTATATCACGAGAAAGATCATAACAATTCCTTTAAAATGAAATCTTTTTCGAATCTTTACCGCCATTTTCTAATTTTTGGTGAATTTTTAAAGGTCAATTTTTAGAATTTAATTTATTAAATGCTGATCACGTGGTTTCTTTTATTTTAATTTTTCGTCACGTGCATAACAACGAAATAGACAAAAAAAATTCTTTCTAATGCGGCAGACGATTGGACATTATTCAAAAAAATATTAACATACAGTAAAAGGAATGTTCCTCAAACTGTACTATATTATTTAGTATGTCGTATTAGATTTAATTTAAATATTTTCTTCTACATTATTTTACCTTTAAAAATATCCGTCACGATTTTTTTATAAATATATTTTTTCGTTTTCTTTTACATCAATTGCATACATTGATCGTTGTATTTATTATAAATATATTTATACATATTTTTGGCATTAATTGCATACATTGACCGTTGTATTTAATTTGAATGTACTCAGTAGCGAAGCGCGGGTTTTCAGCTAGTGTATATATATATATAATTATTTATTAGCATAGTGAAGTTTTAGAGAAGTCAGTAATGGCAATAACTTCCAAATTTCGTTCCTAGTGTACAGGGGTGGGAAGGATTGTATTAAGATACAGTAAATGTACATGTACGTATTTTGATGAATGTGGTTAAGGAAAACTGTGATGTTGAAACCCACAATCATGTAAAACTTCTTTTTTTTCATCTCCAAGATAGAGTCTTGATCACATGGGCTACTCATAACAGGTTTAACAGATATTTTAGTAATTCTATATTAACCCATAACATATCTGCAGAATTCCTGAAAATGAGAAGCTATAATGCGCAGCTTTTGCTGCATTGAATCATAGACAAAGAAATTTTTAATTAGTAACTATTTAGACTTATTCCATCACACTCTGTAAGATAGAAAGAAAATAATGCACGTCCTTTAGCATGTAAATTCTGAGAAAGAATTTACATTACCCGAGAAAGGCTTGCGGAATTTTCCCTAATAATTTTCAAATAATCTTTCTAATAATTGTAGTGCTCTCGCCAATGAGAGAAAACCCACGATAATCAAAATTTTGAACCATTAATTCAAGAGATGGTTGCAATTCATTTAACCAAAAAAATTTTAAAAAATTAATTGATCCAGGGCTCAGCAAGAAAGCTATAATGCTAGTAAAGAAACATTGTACAATAAGCAAGTTAGAGATTGGTTTGGTTTGGAGCGCTGCAGTCAAATTTTTTGCTACACGAGGGCTAATTAGACCGAGACCTACTGCTTAAAGCCGATTCCGAAAGGCTACAAACATCCATGCCAAGAGTAGGACTCGAACCCACAGACTCTGGTACCAAAAGTTAGCGCCCTACCCATTCGGCCATCGTCCGACAAACAAGGAAAGGTGTTTTCGTCAATTAAGTGTTTATTAAAGAGATAAAAGAGAAAGAAATGTCTAAAACAAGTTCAAAAGGTCATTGCTTAGCAAATTGCCTTAGATACAATAACAGTGTACAGTACATTCGAAGTGAGACGGGCTTGAGCTCAACATTTAAAAATAATTCTTCAGCCTGGGTACGCCTAACAGTGAATTTCAGAAAATAAGAATAGACTTAATTCAAAACATATTCATAAAAGCAGCTTTTAGAATAAAAAAATAAAAATGTTTAATATTCAAATAAAAATTCACTTAAAACGTCGTTGCTTTTTAAAGTCACTTAAAAAAGCAGATATTCTAGATATACAGAGACTGCAATAGAATAAGCTTCAGAGTTGAGGGACGCTAGGGCTCAATAAAACTGAAAATAACTGGTGCTTGATTAGGGGTATTCGTAAGGCACCTACCTACCTGCAAAACCGAGCCCGAACTCATCTTCACTGCTTACTATCAACTTTAATAGAAATGCTGTTGAAAGGTATCATCCCTAAACAAAATTTCCTCAGAAAAGTTGGGTAACAAAACATTTATAAAGACATGAAATACAAAACAAACATACCTCACTGAGTTTCAAGGGAATTTCGGTGACATTGCCACGAACATTGATCTGTCGTTGGAGGGAAACCTGAGTTAGATCTTCCGGCGGCAAACCAAGCAGCGTTGCCACTGTCATTATGATTTCTTCGTCTTCCGGCGTCAGACTGCACTTTTCTCCATCCACGTCTTGGAAATTCAAGTTTCCAAGCCACAGGATGGAACTAAGTACACTGAATATACCGTCGCACATATCTGTGGGCACATTGAGCACAGACATGGCCAGTCTGAGGGCATCGAACATAGAGGCATCTTCAACACCTTCGATTTTAAAGCAATTGCTCTGGTTTAGGTAAGTATACGACTCGGCAGTGCCGATCATGAATTGTTCCCGAAGGTCCCTGTTACGTTGAGCTCCAGCGACGAGCTGGTAGAAGACATGGTAGTTTCTCTCACCGCGGGACTGGAATGTGATGCGAGACTGCTCCAGGAGGTAGTCCTGAATGATACAGCCTTTGATTTGGTACCTAGAGTCGAAACACACCTGGATAAATTTCCCGAATCGACTCGAATTGTCATTTCTCACCGTCTTTGCATTGCCTAAGAAATTAGAAAAAGAATGAAGTTTGAGAGAGAGGAAAAAATAATAGATATGACATGTTTAATCAATAAAAGTAACTGAAACATCAAGAATTCAACGGACTAAGTAATCCATGACAACAAAAATTATTATAATCAATCCAAATATTTATAATCAATATATTATAATCAATGTTGCTCAGCCTCTAATTTCTTGATCATTATATTCATTTATGTAAAGCCTAATTGAAGCGTCACCGAGAAAAAATTCACCCGAAGTTATACAGTTGTTAATAATAATATGAGTTGAAGTTCTATAGCTCCCTATTTCTCTTCAGTTATATTCATTTATATCCAAGATACAGACACATAACCAAAAAATAATCCTATAAAACAACAAATTGAAAAAATTAACAACAATAATAATAACAATAGATCCAGAGAGGAAGTTCTGTTAGCCCCTCTTTCTCTGTCATTTTCCCCTACATAGAATCGAATTTTGCCTCAAATTAAGTGCTACTTAATATGAACGAGAAGCGCCTCTAAAAATTTACAAATTAGGTATAAAAGAATAAAAGTAAAAATTTATATGTTGCATCCAAAGATAAATCCCATTTTATAGAAAAAATATATACTTAAAATTAAAAGTTTTAAGGGTTTTTTTATTGGGGGTGGGTGGGGGTTAGACACCTCTCTCCCTCATCTGTTCTTTTAATACATCAGCTAACATCTAATACTTTAATTGCAGCAGTAGCCAACTTTTAGTCGGTAGCGTTCTTTCTGGATAGTCCACATAAATCCTCAATGCACTGTCCTGTTATTCGAGATCGGTAATTCTTTTGTTTCATAATAAAAATATTGGAAAAAAAACGCCGGTTCGTGAGGTTTGATGAAGGTGCTAATTCATAAGTTCCACTTTTTCCAAAAAGCTATAGCGAGCAGAAGAATTCCGGGGTAATGGGGTACAGTCGATAAATGCAAGAACTTTGCATAAAAAAGGTTGAACTGGCTAAGCGGCAGAGAATCATCATTTGATCCACCAAGGTTGGTGATGAATATTGTTATTGTCATGGATAAATTTTAACTTTTCGATAAAATTATAATAAAGGAGTTCAACTGATAGCCTGATTCGTTCCTCCCAATAACGAAGATTTTCAGTTTTATCTATCTTAAATTCTTAAAGTTACCCATTTTTATTAATTTTCTTCAAGTTTCCCCAGTTCACTACACAATTTCTATCTTATCTTGCACATAGCGTCTAAACGAAGAATGTAGTCCCCAAAAATAAATATGACGCATAATGATGAGTTTTTCAATACCTTTTGAAATATTCAAGGAACAAATTTTCAGTATAAAATGAGATTCACGAGCTGCATTTATGAATTCGTAATCTCAAGACCATACGGCAGGTGTGCGATGATCTCGTTTTTCAACACCTGCTCTCAGCTCTCTCAACTCTTCTATGGTTTCGATATTTAGTTTCATATTCCGGGAAATGTTACCAGCTTGATAGCACGATATCATTTATTTACTGAGAAATTGTCTTATGAATAAATTAAAAGTCTTTGGCCATAAACTGTTCAAAATGAAGAAAATTTTATTTTTAACTAAAAGTATTTTCATTTCTTTCAAAGAGTTAGTTGTTTGCAATTTAGATCACATTTATTTTATGTATTGCATGGTAAGGCAAAACAAAAAATAAGTGTATAACAGGTACGAGGAACGATTACAATAACACATAAAATATCGTTATTACAATCCGTTCAGAAGTTTATTTTTCTGCTTGTTTCTCTCACTCACTTTATATATAAAACAGTTCCGTAACTGATTGACTGACAGATAACGTACAGACCAAACTGCTGGATCTAAAGGGCTGAAATTTTGCATGGCGATTCTTCTTTTAGTGTAGGGATGCACTAAGAAAGATTTTTGAAAAAATCTTCTTAGATTTTTTAAAATTGAATTTTTAAGCTGTTTTGTAACATTCCTTAAAGTTTGCATCTAAAATAGTAATCTGAGGGTTATAAAGTTTATATCACAAGAAAGATCATAAAAATTCCTTTAAAATGAAATATTTTTCGTATCTTTACCTCCATTTTCTGATTTTTTGGTGAATTTTTAAAGATTAATTTTTAGAATTTAATTTATTAAATGCTGATCACGTGATTTCTTTTCTTTTTTGTGATACTTTAAATTAATTTATCGTCATGTGCATAACAACGAAATAAATTGACAATAAAAGTAAAATACAGTAAAAGATAAAATTTAACCATTAGATTAATTGAGATGGAAGTTTTTTAAGAATTTAATTCAAATTAGTATATTTTATAGATATTAAACATACAAATTAATTGCACACATTGACCATTGTATTTAATTTGAATATTTTCTTCTACATTATTTTGTCTATAAAAATAACCGTTACGATTTATATATATATATATATATATATATATATATATTGATTGATTGGCATTAATTGCATACATTGACTGTTGTATTTATTATATATATATATATATATATATATATATATATAAAATATTATGACATTAATTGCTTATATTGACCGTTTTATTTAATTTGAATGTAGTCCGTAGCGAAGCACGGGTAATCAGCTAGTAACTGATAAAACTTTGAACAAAGCAGAATATCGTATAAGGGACTAAATACCTATTATTTCTATTTAAAAATGATTAAAATACATAAATTTTTAGATTTTTATTCATAATTATGCCTTAACCCGAGAAGAATAATTAGCATATATTTTTGTGTGATGGTACTATTCAGGAGAAGAAAAAATTACATGGCAGTAAGAAAACTTTTTCTCAGCACATGAAATCTTTTGAGTAGTTTTTCCTAGTCTCGAAAATTTTCGCATTTTCTAAGCAATGAAAATTCTAAAGCTCTAACAACTATTGAGTCCAAATTATAAGAAACTTTTGAAGTATTTCTAGGTTGTACGAGAGGCAACTCAAGATCGATTTTTCAATACCTTTGGAGTTTATTTATTTTTAAACTTAAGAAGTCCAATTAAATGCTATTTCCACGTTTTTTCCAATTTTTTTACCTCTTTTGTATCAGAATTATGATTCCTTACATTTGCAACATGATTTTTTTTGAATGAGGGAAAGAAAATCTAAAAATTTCTTAATTAAAAAATAAGGAATTTGATATAGATTAAACGTTTAAAAAGGTAGCAAAATATTAACATTTTCAACACTTTCTTTACCTTTTTAAAATTAATGTACTGAAGTATGCTTGTCAAAAGACAGACTTTATTTACAAAATACAATTTTTGGTGCTGACTCGTGAAACTTAATTATCAGCCTTTGAAAGGGAAATTTTTAACGCACTTGAATTCTTAAGCTGTAAAAGAAACTACAATTATAACAATATTTCGCCCCGCCTTTAGTAACAAAATATTTTTAATCGGCTTGACAATTTAATGCGATTATAGAATCATGAGAGGGTAATCTTTCCTACCGTTTCTTCTCACTGCCAAGAACAAAATTGAAATGAGCTTTGTTTTTATTTATTAAGTTTAATCCTCCAAATATTAAAAAGTATATCGTACAAGCATAAAAATGTTTAGAAGAACAAGATTCACAAATAGTCTTAGAATAATCAGGTATGAGAAAGGTAAGAATAAAATGGATCTCTTAAAATTATACTTTTGTAATTGTAATCGCCGAAGTTTAACGTCAGCGTGTGCAAGAGAATTAGCGTTCCCGGCATGGCAACGGCACAGAATGTTGAATTTTATTGAATGAGACGCGTAGAATACGTGCCGCAGAGGCCGTTAGAAATGTAAATTTTTAATCCAGTATTAATGAAATGTGTCGCGCTGGTGATTAATGTGATTACTTAAAGTATTATTAAGAATCATCCTGACGAAACGAAAAGGGATTTCGTTTTAAGATAATAAACATTGCAAAACTTAAATGACTAGTTGAAAGCCATAGAGTTTACCTCACACTAATAAACCGCCAAAATAGAAAATAGGAAACGTCGTAGATCAAACAAATATCTAATCTAGGCAAACACCGAGATATAACAGCATAGAAATAACAATTGGAAAGAACAGAAGACGACGCAACAACCACACTATAATTAAAAGGACGGCTACATGTTTCGAACTAATTAATAGAACATCATAAATAGTTAGTTTGAAACATGAGGCCATCCTTTTGATAACATTGCGATCAATAAGAAGTCTTTCGTTCCGTTTGTTTGTGGTACCACAAATATCCCGTAAGGTCATAACCCTGCTGGAGATTCTACTTTTCAAGAAAAACTCATTTTGATGAGTATAAATTTGTGGTATTTTTGTGGCTTGTAATAAATTTTGCTTTTATCGTTACTGGTAAATAAATATAAAATAATGAAATTTTATTACACTTAATATTATGAATAATTCCATTTGTGTTTCTCAGCGAGCAGAATTCCTTTTACAAGTTTAATATTAATTTATATTACACCTGCTTATTAAAATATTCAGTGAGCCAAACCCATCTAACTTTTGAGTGGATGAAAATCATGCATATTACACATTAACTCTTCAGCGGGCGCGCCGATTTTAGGAACACCAGCAGGCGCGCGACGCACAAAGTGCAACGTTCCTTTCAACCCTGATTATTTCTTTTGTAATAAACTTTTTTTTTTATTGAAAATTAAAATTCTTCGTATTATGAAAAGATTTAAAATGTTGATAACATTGAGATATATTTATAATTAAAGGGCAAAGAATACAGATACAATCGCTTTATTTCAAAACAGTTCGGTTTATTGTGGATCTAAAGACAACTTGCGAATTGATTCCTATTATGTCCAAAAACCTAAAAAAACAATGAGATTGTCCATCTTCGTGAGGACCGTGTAATAGCTGCCCATTTAATCGACTACAACATCTGCTTTTGTCGTACTGTAATCCAGTATAATCGCTGATGGTATACCACGGTTAAATCACGACTAACAATGAATGGAAAGGAATACAAGGGCCAGAAAATGAGACCTGCGTTAGAGAGGGTGTAGCTATAAATAGAAACTTCTTGGAAAAGGTCAAACCTTACATGTAAAAACAAACCATTCAAAAATACGAAAATGTTGCAGTTTGTACTCGGGCGCGCCCGCTGAAGGCTTTTTTTCTTGTTGTGTAGAAAAGGTATATGAATTTTACTTTCGCATAATTAAACTAAAAATGTAACTGTTAAAAAATATATCTTTTTAGTCATTAAAAACCTGAGTAAATTTTTCAAAACAAACAAAGGCGTAAACTGTATCTATACAAACAGAAAGTTCTCGGAAGAACCAAACGTTAGAGCTTCCAAAGTTTAACTTAAAAACTTTCGCTAGACCCATAACATAAAACTTTAAAAAATACTTAAAAATTTTCAAAAGTACTTTTAAACTATTCACTCCTTTCAGAATTACTTATAAGCACAAGAAATGATAAACATGAGCCATTTCCTTTTAAATAAAGAGTTTTGAGAGCTGAAATTTTATAATATACTCTTTACAAAGTTCTGAAATTTCTTCTCAGAATTCCGAAATAAAGAGATGCAATTTCCTCACAAATAAAACAGATGTTACTACTATAGTACAACTTGCAAGCTGACGAATTCTACTGTAACAGTGAGAAATACATAAAAGCTAACTTTATATAAATAAGGAAAGGAGTGTAACATTCCTGACAAGGGGTTAGAAAATACAAGTTTTGTCACGTACAGGTATTGAAAAAACATTCCCAGAAAATTTAAGAACCGTCAAAAAATACTGAAGCACATTCTTACCAAAAGCTTCCAAAATTGTATTCGCTTCTAAAATTTGCTGCTCAATCCACGTTGAAACGTTCGTTGTAACTGTGCATAGATATTGTAGAATAAATTTTGTAGTTTCAGTCTGCAAGAAGAAATCAATATTAAAACGATTTAATAATATTTCTAATATAAGTTAGAATTTCAGAAACTGGGCACTTTCTGTTATTTACTAAATGCTTTCAAATCATCTGAAACCTCATTAACAAATTATTTTACAGAAGAAATTATTTTAAAAGTTTTATATCGATGATTTTACCCACAATGATAAATAGTTTAGGAAAGAAAAGAAAAAAACTTTTAAAATCAATTTATAACAAATAATCAAGCGTCCTTTTTCTACATGATATGTGTTATGTTATTAAATTATTTACGTATAATTTTGATGAATCAATAATTACGTATCATCAGAGTACGTCTAATCAGAATCAACTTTAGTATCAGCTAATATACGACATATTGCCAACTAAACGAATACTCGCTTCGTATTGGATGCAAGGTTACGCGGTACAGAAAGCAACTGAGCTCTGTTGTAATCCAGGAGGACATGGATTTTACCCATATACTGAGTTGCCCCACTCTACCTCAAGCTCCAGTGTGAAAGAGATATTGGATAACAAGGAAACTCATGGGTTCATGGAAATTTTAGTTCTCCTTTGTTTGTTCATGTTTTTATTTATATATAGTCTGGTAAAAACGCCATGGAAATATATATATATATATATATGTGTGTGTGTGTGTGTGTGTGTGTGTGTGTGTGTGTGTGTGTGTGTGTGTGTGTATGTGTAAGTAACAAGAAATCCCGTCCTTCTCTAAATATACATTTACCACGTATTCAAAATTATCTTGTTAATAAAGCACGACCCCTTTTCCAAAATTGCAACCTAAAAGTAAAATAAGATAATTTATATTAGCCCTGCAGATCATTAAGCAGGCATGTGAAATATCTGAACTCAATAACATCCCCAGATATGAGTGTTAGAAGTTTGAGATTCCGAATGTCAGTATAATGTCAAAATTCTTGAAGAGCCCTCGAACCACTCTGGATTTATGCCTTCTATAACGTCAAAACCAAACTTTGCAAGAACTTTATGGCCACATATCCTGCTCCCAGGTCAATAAGTCGCAGATCTAACAAGCTATCCCCGGGAAAATCTAAGTGGACACGTGAACTCCACGAATCTAAAGTAACCCAAATAAAAATTAAGTAGTTCAGGCCCTCTGGCGTCAATATCGCAAAACACTCATCTACTATTTGCGTGAACGGAAGACTTCTCTCTCTGCGTGAGTAATTCTCGTTGCTGTCGGACCTGCTGTCCGCTCCTGTCAACCTTGTATGTAATACGCGCCCCGTCCGGGCAAGTCCAGTGGCCGCTGCAGCCTTCGCGATGCTTCATGGTTGAATAAAAAGGTGATATCATGGATATCGTCTGAAAGCTGTGTTGTTCTTCTCTGGCTTCATGTTTGTTTCTCTCCTAAATTTCGTAAGTGCTTCCCTGGATCAACACTTCGACTGCATCACACCCTCGTGCCGACTGCATCTCCGATAAGTTCTACGCATCAATTCCCTTGTGTTAAAATTTCCAAATGTGATTATTATCACACACACACACACACACACACACACATATATATCCTCCAGACTTACAGGCAACATATTTAATTCATAAAATGGTAAAAAATTCTACCACTAATTATTCCCCATTCTTGAACCCAACAATCACAAAAGAGTCGACATCAATTTACAATCTTTCCCATTTTTAACTAGCTGGGAGAAAATTTAAGGAGGCTAATAAAGATTTTGAAGAAAACCGAATCCGAGAATACAATTTCTAGTCTGAGATTTAATTTCACTGATGGCACTTTATAAAATTAATGATGCGCTTATGAAGGGAAAATGTTCATTATACCAGGCGATAATTGAATTGATTTGATGAAGCTTTTTCACAGCGCGAGACAAATCTAAGAGAGTGAAAGTGCTTTAAAATAGCATTAACGAAACTATGTACATGTGTGTGTGGGTGTATACACGCACACACATACACATAATGTCCTTATACCTCAGAGAATTTATCTTCTCTGAAGAAGCGAATTTTCTTGTTAAAATATTTTTAAAATTCATTATTTCTTTTACTATTTAGACTTAATTTTAAAATTGATTTCTATCAAACTAATTTTAAAATTATCACAAAAGACAATACAGTAAGGTAAATTGTCTTATTGATTCAGATTTGCTCAATTTTAGGAAAATGTAATAACTATTTTTACCATGTTTTTATTATCTCGCTTTCTGTAGCTTCATGCTCGCTTTCTTGTTTGTTTGTGTGTTTGTACGGTACAAATCTTGCAATCGATTTTTAACTAACTTCCCGACTAGCTAGACATTTGAAACTTTTAGAATAACTCAGAACACGATGACAATGCATTATTTTAATACTTTTAGCCATCTTCAAGCAGATTTGAATTCATAGTTAATTTTGTTTTGTAGACTGGTGCAGCCATCTATTGGCCGGAACGGGAACGAAAAGTTAAACGCAAGTTAACTTCCAATTAACTTCATTTTCTTTCAAGTTGATGGGATAATTCATCAAAAATTTTTTTAAAAGTATTTATTAATACATATAATTGTCAAGTTTATATGATTCAACAGAAAATTTTAAAAACATGGTATATAAAAAGTTCTTTTTATCTTGTAATTATTATATATGAGCTATTTAACATTGCAAAGAAATGCTGAAAAACTGTAGTGTTTTTCTGTTGTTGTTCTTCCTCCTCCTAATGCTCCCTAGCCGGAAGTTCCAGACCAGGTTTATATAGGCTTTGCTGGCTGAGTAGTGCAGCTTCGGATTATAACACCACCACAAGGGTCGGAATCCGACTTGGCTAAGTGCCACCACAGTTTCGACCGAGCAGCCCCAAGGGCGACATCTGGGGGATCGTACCTTTTCCACCCACTGACATCATAGGATGACTGAACGGTCAACGGATTTAACGTGCCCATACCTGGTCTAGATATGAAGGTATTTAATGGCGCTTGTCGGGATTCGATCCGAGCACCATCAGTACCGAAAGCCGACGCGCTGCCGCTAGGCTACCTCAAGCCCATATTATTTATCTTCTTTTAAAATGTGAAAAAAAAATCTCGTAACTTTGGGTTCTAAAAGTAACGGGTTTTTTTATATTTAAGTTTTTATATTTAATAACTAACTCCGAATCCTTTCTAAACAAAGCAAACATCCAACATCGTAAAAATATCTTTATTCCGACTCGAATATAAATTGGATTAAATTCACAATCTGATTTTTTCTCATCTTCGCAATCACTTGCAACTAATCTTTTTAAGGAAAGATAAAGGTCTTAGTACTAGTATTGTAAAACATCAAAAAATTATTTTCCTTCAAAACTTATTTTTAAATCTTTAACGCACATCTGGTTATCTTCGGTGGGATTTTTCCTAGACACAATCTGAACGCAATCGATAAGAAAGTTATTTCGAATTTTCTTACATTAAGGTTGGATATTCGAAACTTCTTTTTCTAACATGAAACCGAATTTCGTGGGCCATAAAACATTTTTGAGAAAGCATAAAGTCGTAGAAAAACAAATTCAATGTATGATAAAAAAAAATGACAGTAAATAAAAGAAAAACATTCTTACCTTTCCAGCCCCACTTTCTCCACTTATCACACAGGCTTGATTAGTGTTGAGAGTTTGAAGGCTGTTATAGGCCGCTTCAGCGATTGCAAAGACATGGGGATCCTGCTGACCGATTTTCTTTCCGCTGTATTGTAGGACCCAACTCTGGATATCAAAAAAACCGATTTTAGTTTTGAACACAATGTTCACACTGAATCCGAAGTGTTACGTAGCGTCAGCATTAAAATTTTTAACCATTCGCAAAGTACAATTCATTGACCACGTGACACATCAAGCCAATTACAGGTCATGTCAACAATATCGGAGCCAATGTAGTAACACAACGCACGCAACGCTCCAGATGCAACGTGAACAGGTTTTTACAGTCTATGCGCCACCCCCCCCCCCTCCCTCCTCTGTCAATACTATGATCATCCAGACTGTAAAAATATTCCCTGATTAATACAATTAACATAATAAAAAAACGGAATCAAAAAGGTTTATCTGACTGATTTCTACACAGATTTACCACTCTTTTTTCCGAAGGGAAAAAAATAACGCAGAACTTTTCTGTAACGGGACGTCTTTACAGTCTTTCATAAGAAAACCAACTAAGATTGAAATTACCCAAAATTTCTTTAAAGCTTACACATATGCGTTAATAAAATTTCCTATACTGATATGCTTTAATTTTTTTTCAATTAAAATAGGGGGGAGTTTATAAGAAGTTACTACTCGTATTTAAATGCCTTGATTTGCGCGTATTAGGGGTTGAAAATAGCCAAATATCTATTCGTTTATTCCGACAGAAAATCGGTTATCCGCGGCTCAGCTACCTAGGCGTTGAAGGAACAATAAAATAAAGAGGAAAACTATAGCTGGTCCATGTTATGTTAAGGATAATAATAAAAAAAACCAGTATGTATGTCCTTTGAAATGTGTCACTCGAGAAGAAATTAAAACATACGAGTTTTACATTCGCTGAACCTTAGTTTGCATAGTTTCCAAAGTAGAGAAAAAAATATATGTGGTGAAATGGACAGTTCTAGCAGTTATATTTTTTAAATTGTACATTTGCCTTCAGTGAAAAATTTGATTTCATGTACGACAGAGAAAATATAAGCTTCGATAAATAACAGAAATAATAACCATTACCTACTGATTAAGCGATTCTAAAGCATTAAATCATATAATCTTTTCCGATCGTATTTCTTATTTTAAGGTCTTCAGACTAAACCCATTTTAATACTTGTAATCATTGCTCTTCCCTTTTTTCTCCTTTTCTAGAGTAAGATCACTTTTTACCTTTGGAATTTGACAAGCAGTAAATTTTAGTTTAACTAAAAGTGATTATAAAACAGCCAAATCATAAATTAGCAAATGCGACCGTGTCGATACCAGAATTACTCACGTGAAATACATACTTATGCAAGCACACACTTCAAAATTTCTTTTCAATACTTGCAGCTAATATCTTTCTTATATATATATAGCTTCTTGGTTCTCGTAGAATTCGCAAAAAGTAAAGAACATTAAAATGATACTTTACAACATCAAATCATACTTTGAAAATTAAATCACACATAACATAAAAGGATAGTGCAACAGAAATTTTATAAAAGAATGCATTGAAAAATTATATAATTCACGCACACATTTAAGATTACAATTTCGGTACAGTATTTTTTTAAATGAATTTTTTTTTTCATAGAATTTATGATAAAAATGAAAATTTCATGAAATGACTTATGATAAGGAAAAACAATGTAAGGTAAGTTATACATACCGTTTCATAGATGGATAATTCTTTGTAAGGATTCACAGCAACTAGAATTGTGCCTGTGTAGGTCTGAGGCAGATGTTAAGGAAATAAAACAATAATTCATATTTTAAATAAAGAATTTTGTGAAAGCTATGAGCAACTAAGTTTGTGCTTTTCAGAAACTAGGAACGTGTGACCAACGTTGTTTCAACGTGAGCTAGTTCGTGTATGAGATATACTAGAGCAATTTTAATATAAATTTCAGTGAAATACATTCTGTAACATTCATTCTAAAGGTCCCTAGATAAAAGTATTGAGTATGAACTCCGATTGTAAACATTTTTTTTATTTTTAATAACACCACAGAAATTTAGTGCTTGATAACTTTTTTTTCTTTTGCATGGCTGGCTGCGCTTCGTGTTTGCATTATAAGACATTCCAATTAGTAAAAAAATGATCACGTATAGGTAGAATATTTACAATACAGTCGGCCATTTTCAGAGTTAAGGTCCTCAGTCTCCCCCCCCCCCCCAATACACAGACAAAAAAAATTATTTTTAATGCTATTAACCAAACGCACATGTTCACAAAAAAAGTAAAGCAATACACAGCATTCAACTATGTTTTATAAATTTAACCCTTCAGCGGGCGCGACAATTTTTGGAACACCAGCAGGCACGCGACGCACTAAGTGCAACTTTTTTTTAACCCTGATTATTCCTTTTGTAATACTTTTTTTTTTCAAATTGAAAATTAAAATTCTGGTAATATATAAAATATTGATAATATTGATATATTTATAATTAAAGGCCAAAGAATGCAGATACAATCGCCTTATTTCAGAAGTGTCCGGTTTATTGGATCTAAGGACAACTTGCGAATTAATTCCTATTGATGTCCAAAAACCTAAAAAACAATAAGATTGTTCATCTTCGTGATATTCGGGATGCCGGGAAATAGCTGCACATATGATCGACGACATCAACTCCTGTTTGTCATATTGTAATCCAGTATAATTGCTGGTTTAACACGGTTAAATCACTAGAAACAATGAATGGAAAGGAATACAAGGGTCAGGAAATCAGACCTGCATTAGAAAGGGCGTAGCTATAAATAGAAACTGCTTACAACGTTCAAACCTTACATGTACTAACACACCATTCAAAATTACGAAAATGTTGCACTTTATACACGGGCGCGCCCGCTGAAGGGTTAAAATAGCAGCATCAAAAATATAGGATCACTCATACACTAGAGAGAGAGACCGACTATACAACTAACGTATAAAATAGTGGGAAATACGGGTACAAAATTTCAGTATAAATCAAATTACTTATATTTACAGAATACGATTATGAACCCGCACGGAACTTAACAGTAGGCTTCAAACTTGGGGAAAAAAAGATAATTAGTTCATCCATACTAACTCTCAAAAACTCAAATCCTTGAAATTTGAGAGTTAACATCGTCAATATGTTATTAGTACTAAGGTGTAATTGTTATCATTTTGATAAATTAGCCTCTGCCTTTTTACGACAGAATTAAAAAAAAAAAAAAGTAATATAGCAATACCTTGGCAACGTCCGACAATGGAAGAAAAAATTATTAATTTAATCAATAACACTTTGGTGCATATTTAATATTTCAATTTGAGTTTTTTTTTAATATTTTGTACTCGTCAACTATTATTTTAGTTTCCCTTTTAAAACGCAAATCTCTCCTCAAAAAATAAAATAATACATTGTTAAAGTAAATTTAAAAAAAATGAAAAGATTTCGTAAAGCCCAAATTAAGAATACTCTAGAATTATTTAAGTATAATAAGAAAAATAAGTCATTTATTATCGACTCCATAAACAGATTACCTATTATTCTTCTTATTTTTATTTAGGAAAAAGAAAAACTAGGGGATTTAAAAAAAAAACTTATTTTACTTTAAGAAAAGGACCCAATATACTTTAAAATAATGACATTTTCGAACCTAGGGAAATAAATGGCTCAACTAATGAGATTCATTTCATCAACAACGTCAACAGAAATAGAATTTCAACGCGTGTACTCTTTTGTTCCTCAAACAAGAATGAAGCAATAAGAAGTTCGGTTGATTTTCCGTTTGAATGCATCTCTCTCGGAGGCTTCAGTATTAATCACGCAAAGAAAAGAGCTGTTATTATCATCAGTGCAAACGAGATCCAATTTATTTGAAGAGTTTGATGACAAGCAGAATAACACAACTGGGTCCGATTCAGAGAGATGCCAATTTTCAAATTAAAATAAATGATGTCGAGATAAAGCGATAACCACTCACCGAGGAAAGAACGAAACACGGGGAAAAAATATATACACACCGAGGGAAAAAAAGCGTGAAAAATTTATCTGAAACGAGAATTTAACGACATGGATAATGAAATGTTTTATGAAGCCATAAAAATACAAACAGTGAATAATTAAATGTCTTATCAGATGGGAAAATAAAAAGGTTCAGAGATTATGTAAACTTTGAGTCATGCAGGATAAGAGAGAAATAGAGAAATTCTCTTCTGTCCCATGTTAAAACTCATGAAGAAAAATTTCACATTTATTACACGTTACTTTATAAATGCATCCAAAACTAATATGATCTAGAAAACTGAAATTTTCATGATTATTGCAACTGTTTAAGCCTTTAATATTGACATAAGTACTGTGCACGGTTAAAAATGTGCTAAAGACTATTTCAGAAATATGAATATAACGAACAGAAAAAAAGAGAGTAGTATTAAAAAAGGCTCAGGAAAGAGGTTAAAATAAACTTTGCCCATTACTCCTATCAGTAAATACACTGGAGATGTATTATTTCTTCATAATAATCGTTGCATTCCTATTATTTTTAACCACAGCTGCACAAGTCCATTTAAGATATTTCTAGATACCTATCCGCCTTGATCTATCAGCAGCACACAATCCCTTAATATCCAAACGATGTAATTTTAGTGCGTTCATAAGCAGTTTTAGAGCAAGTCTTTAAAGAGGATCAAAACAGCCATGATAAAAGAGCCGCAATTATTATGTATTTGAAGACCCAGAGAGAGCAGTTTCCTGTCATCCAAAATATGGCAGCTGCGTCGAGTTTATATGGACTCTTTTCAATTAGAGCAAGTGGCAACCGGGGAAAAAATGGTCTCGAGTTAATTGCAGCTGTCACCTTGATGGATATTCACTGCGTGGGATTCAGGGAGGACATTTGCGAAGCGTTTCATTTCCCAAACAAAACTGCAATATAAACAAGTCGCGTAATATTCATTTAGAATGTTTTATGGAGAAATAAGAGTCGGAGCAAGCGCAAAATGCACAAAAGAAAGTTATATGCAGCGTTTTCAGAAATATGCTAAATTAAGATATGAACTGCCCTTTAATGCAAAAGAAAGGTAAAGAACTCAACTTCCACAAATTTTTTTACCGATAATTACTGACCAATTATTTGTATTACACCTAATATTGCTCATATAAGCAGGATACGCACAGCGTGAAATACTTGTATCTGATATTTGATATACGTAACTTAAAAGTGTAGTTCATGCATCGAGAAGAAAGCGATATTTCTACCAACGCAGTTGTATTACACCATAATGTTAAGATATCATCAATGATTAGTTTTAATGAAGAAATTTGACGATTCATTTTTACTAAAGAAGGTTAATTTAAGCAATGAAAAAAATGTGAGGGTACGCAAGTGTTATATTTAAAACTGTACGAAAGAAGCCTTAAACCACCTGAGTTTTTCATCGTAAAATTCATTGGATACCTAATCGAGTATTCTATACATTCAATTTTTTAACGTAGGATTTCGTTCCTCCATAACAGTCCTCCGGAAAGCAAAATTTCAGAGGCTAAAATCATCCGTCGTCGCGAGTTATAATTTTGGCAGCGCGTCAAACCCAGTCTGTATCGCTTGGGCAAGCAGTAAACAGTTAAACAGAAAAGTACCAAAATGCGTCAAACTTTTGACATACGTACAAATATATAGATACATACATACATAATACATACGTACATATATATAGATACATAATACATACATATACACATACAAAAGATGTAAGCAACGATCAATAATCCCTTCGTTAATAACCCGCGGTAGTTTCGTTAGAAGAGACTACCTGAATTTAATTTTGCATTCATTCATTTCGTCTAATGATCATCAGAATGTATTTTGCTTTCAGCGAAGCTTTTAAATGAAGCAAGACAGCCGCTTTACACTGGACAAGGCAAATTCAAGGTATTCAAGAAGATTTTCTAAACATCCACTTATCAAATACAGACCATTCTCAATGAAGGAAATAAATTCAAAGACAAAAATAAAGTTCTTAAAAAGCTAATATTTCGAGCATATTTCAAGACAACTAAATTAAAGGTATTCTTGCCCAATTGTTGTGTATTCTTTATAAGATAAGTACAAACTTCAGAGCAGCACAATTTAAAACATGAATTCTTACATGAAATTTCATACGAAAATTCGTCAAGAACGATAGATTACACAGAAAATAGTCAACAAAAAATTTTTAAAACAATCTATACGTAAGTTTTAACATTTAACCTTTAAGTAAGTTTAATTTTCTAGAAGTACAAAATTACATGATAAATTCAATTACAGTTAGAAACCGAAAATAATAATTGCATTTTACATTTCAACAGTCATAAGTAACACATTAAAGATTCAACGAGCTGAATTTTCAACAATAAAAATCAGCACTACGATAGTAATTTTATTCATAAACATAATAACCACAAAATATGTCTAAAATATTAAGAATTCTTACACACTTTAACAGGAAAACGGAGAATAAAACCGCATCATTGAATTTCAAGCACTTAACAACTCACGCCAACCAAAGTGTAATAAAACAAACTAAAAAAGTTAAAAGCACATCGAAATTTCTTCATTACAGTTTATTTTTGTGCACACACTATTTAATGATCTAAAACTATTAAGAATACTCCTCGTGAAAACTTTTTGGAAACTGTTTAGTTGAAAATCATTTCCGAACATGAACGCGCGCATGTTAAACTCTCATGACCGAATAAAATTATCATTTAAGAGGAGTTAAACACAACAAAAAAATATAGAAACAGTTAATTGAGCAGTTCTTTTAAAATATCTGACTTAATTTTTTTCGCTTCACTTCATACCATCATTATCGTCTGGAGCTAAATTACAAAAATATCTCGTTAGCTGCATTTGCATCTCATTCTCTTTCCACAGAATATGAAGTGAGGCACTAAGGTTGAACGCTAAAGAGAAATATAGGAGAGTGAACGCAATTTATTAGCGGTTTATTGGAATACTTACCGCATGAGAAATGGTCTCGTAAAATAAATTCTATTTTTGTGGAGAAATATGTCTCTCGCGGCTCAAATAATTACATTCGTTCGGATTCCATTTACTCTGTGAGCTGATAAATAAAAAGAAGAAAAATGGCGAGTTTAAAACTCTTTGTCTGTGATAGATATTTTTCTTTCATAATTTCTGCGTTTTACTGAAGTGAAACGAAAGGGAAATTCTCAATAACGCTGTTCCACATGTTCCTGTACACACAAATACAAT
The DNA here is from genome assembly GCA_907164885.2 of Dolomedes plantarius. NCBI lineage: Eukaryota > Metazoa > Arthropoda > Arachnida > Araneae > Dolomedidae > Dolomedes > Dolomedes plantarius. The sequence goes on along the minus strand of OU015500.1, from coordinate 47,746,806 downwards.
TCGGAATAAATATAAAAAAAAAAGTCCATCTATTTCCATTCACTTTAGTTTATCATACAAAGTAGTGAATCTTTTTTTTTATTTTTATGATTCGGTATTATGTTGTTTGCCAAAGCGGGACACCTAACAGTGTAGACATCCGTACATAATCTGCGAGAATCGTTGGTTGCTTTCAATGTGTGCATCGTATTGATGAACCAACACCCTCCTCCCTCCCTGGTACGATCTCAATTTTGACCGAGCACCCCCCAGGGGACATTCGATACTATTGAATATAGATTATCGTAATGTAGAACATGCGCTGATAACACCAATATTTAGGGGGTGCTATTGATATGTTAGTTGGTATGCCTTTTGTTTAACGACGCTCAACAGACCAGTGAAGTATTTGGGTAGTTTGAAATTACATGGCTGAAGAGTCACAACTAAATGCCATCTATTGAAGCTATGGAAGAAATATTACATAATTCGCGAATGGAGAAAGATTTATTAGTAGCATGACGTTCGAATACTTGACACACACACACACACACACCAGTTTACAAATAATTAAATTTTTCAATTGGCGCTAATATGACAATTTACTTGTCAAAAGCAGCTCTAAACAACATAATGTTCAGCCATGTTTGTTACGATACGTTCAAACAAACTGGCGTAGATTTAGTTTCACCATTTAAGACATATAATTTATAGATTACGCTGGAACACAAAATATCTCTTAAATCCATCTTCCACTAGGTCGACCGAAGGGTAAATCCCACAAGATACCCCAGCAGAAACATCAATCGACTATTGCATTAGTGTTGCCAAAAACCAAAACCAAAAAATCACTGAAAACAAATGCTACTTAGCTTAATAAGAACGGAGCAAGAACATCCGTTCGTGGCAGAGAGAAATGAATTTCCAACTGCCATATCGCTCAATACAAAACAAGGATGCTTCGATAATGAATGCTGCGGAGCGCATGAATCCCAGGATAATGATAACCAATGTTTTATGAAGCTGAAAATGATCTTAATCGCAAGGCTGAATAATATATAGTTATGTTTGCCATTAGGATGCTCAGTCGAACGAGCTCTCATATTAAGAAGAGGCATTTTGCAAGGATTTAATACAAACGAAACATTGATGATGATTAAACCCTGATTGACAGTGGTATAAGTCCTATATATAATTTAGACTTAATGTTACCTCTAATTAAAGCTAAATTATTTTTTACGAGGAAAATAAACTCCCGAAATCTAACATATGAAGTGAAGTAAAGATGAAATAAATACTTCATCACAATGAATATACTACATCCCAATATACTACATCACAATGAAATAAATACTTCATTATTACAACTGTAAGAGGGGGGGGAGATAAAGGAATGAATGATAAATATTGCCTCATTTTTACATTTTAAACCCTCTAGTTAAACATTCCTTTTGCAACAATTCGTTTCTATATCATACTGATTAACTAACCATGCTGAATTTTCACCCGGTACGCATAACAGATCAGTTTGGGCTCAGTTTTCAAAGTCCAATAACGGCGAATTTTGAGTTTAAGAGAGCCTATGGTCCTCAGCACAATCTATTGCAATTTGTGTACTTAGAAAGCAGAGAAGTAGCTTTCATTCAGTATCAAACTTTAAACCAATTTTTTTCCCTTTTAAAAATCTACATACATAAATATATTTTAAGATTTTTAATCTATTCTGTTTTCTGACCTCTTAGTCAGTCTGGATGCTATTAATTTCCCATAGATTCTATAAAGTATGTAAATTCAGAGATAAATATTAAGACGTTCTATGGTATATTCTACACAATCTATGGTACATTTTATAAAAATTCTATGATATTAAACGGTAAATACTAATAACTTCATGATATCCTGTTCCAAAGGAAAAAAAAACCTCTCGCCCAGCCTATATATTAAACGTAAGAGCTACGGATCGGTTTTTAAAGATCCAGCCTGAAAGATTTTAATTTCAAAGAGCCCAGGCTTCAGCTAAGTCTCTTGCAAATTGTGTATTTAAAAAGTAAAGAAGAGTCTAATTCAATATCACGTTTTTTTTCTTAACAAAAGTTTCATTTATTTATATATTTTGAATTTTTAAGTTATTCAATTTTCTGATCTTTCAGCACTTTCCTCTCAAATACGCAGAAATAAGAAACACCTGGGAAGCTTGAAATACAATTTGAAGCTACAGAATTTATTTACTTCTATTTATTTAAAGAAAAAATAAATAAATAAATAAAATTTTAAAAAAATTCTTTGGTGTTTTTAGAAATTTTAAGATAAAATTTTGAGATAAATGTTAAAAAGTTCTGTCGTACACATTCCATGGTATGCTGTAAGAAAATTCCATAGTATTCTATAATTTTATTAAAAATCTATGGTTAAATTTATGAATTCTATCTAATAGGAGAAAGACTTTCTCGGCGGTATACGTTAAAGGAAAGTTCAGGCTCGATTATAAAACGTCCCGACTCTAGCTCGGAAATTAAGAAAATGAACACAGCCGATTTCGGTTTGGAGAACCTGGGTTCCCCTTTTCTATTAGAAAAATATCCTCATAGTATATTTAGAACTGCTTCATAATTATGTTTTCGATACTATAACGAACTACCATGCTAATCGAGTTCTTAACCCTTCAGCGGGCGCACCCGTGTATAAAGTGCAACATTTTCGTAATTTTGAATGGTTTATTTTTAAAAGTAAGGTTTGAATGTTCTAAGCAGTTTTTATTTATAGCTACACCCTTTCTAAGGTAGGTCTGATTTTCTGACCCTTGTATTCCTTTTCATTCATTGTTAGTTGCAATTTTACCGTGGTAAACCAGCGATTATACTGGATTGCAATACGACAAAATTATGAGTTGATGTAGTAGGACAAATGTGCAGCTATTACATGGTATTCCGCATATCAAGAAGAGGGACAATCTCATTGGTTTTTTTTAGGATTTTGGACAAAATAGGAATCGATTCGCAAGTTATCCTTAGATGCATTAAACCAGACAGTTTTGAAATACTGCGATTGTATCGGCATTCTTTGGCCTTTAATTATAAATATATCTCGATATTATCAACATTTTATACCTTGTCATAAAACGCAGAATTGTTATTTTTCAATTTGAAAAAAAAAGTTTATTACAAAAGGAATAATCAAGTTTGAAAGAGACGTCGCACTTTATGCAACGGGTGACTGCTGGTGTTCCAAAAACTGGCGCGCCCGCTGAAGAGTTAATTCATACAAGGCTAATAATCCGTGACATCTGCAGAGTAAACCCCTTGATAATTACCATGATCTTTAAACCAGAAATAGTTAAGAAACACACACACACACACACACACATATATATAATATATATATATAATATATATATATATATACTCCTTACAAATGATCTCAATCTACTCTCAAAGAGTGTCTCAGGTAATTAAATTCGTTGATGCTGCTGTAAACCGTCCATGTTCAGCTGCTCCGAAGCAACAAAATTTTCTTCTAATTAGATTTAACCCTTCAAATTCGCAAATGGAATAGTCGACGACGAACAGAGCAGGGAGAAAATGTACTAACACTCCTACTGGAATACTATATCGACCCAAAGGACCTCAGAACTTTCTTTAATGGACAATGCGAAAGATGTGCGGAAGGATGAGGAAAAAAAAAACGGGAAGTCGAACTTCTTTTTTAACGAGTACGGCAAGAACAGCACTTTAGACAGGTGATTGGGGCAAATTGATTTTGCGGCCGTCGTATTCAACAAAGGATAGATCGTCAGCAAAAGTTCAAATGAGATGTGGTACTCTGAGCCACCCTAGCCATGAAAAAATATATAGCCTTCTCTTTAGAAATGTTTTTGAATTCATTATTCTTTTCGTGATGTTCTCTTGAAATGTGTACAGGGTGTATTTCGAATACAGAGTGTACTTTAATAAAACAAAAGTTTCAAAGAAATCACTCTAAAAGTCAGCAATTTTTCTTCTATGCAAGAATAATCTCTCTTTTTTTCCCACTCTATATTTCGTCTTCATAAAATAATTTAACCGCGCAGTCGCATTTTGTACCTCATTTCCAATGAACTTTGTTTTTACGCAGTTTCCCTACTTTTACAGGTTTCACCCGATTCTGTATTGCAAATACCCAAATCAATTTTTCGCAAGCTAGAATCGCAGATGGCTACAGTTTTAAAGTTTTGTCATGAATACTACTGTCTGTTAAATTTTTAGATAATAAACAAATACAGGATGCGGCAGAAAGAACGTTCTAATTTGGAACGTCAATAAACAAAAATACAAAGCAAGATAGAGAAAGAAATCTGTTATACCTGAAAAGTACACAGTATGCCATTGTCATCCATTAAGTTTTAAAGATTACATTAGTTAAATGGCGGCCGTCATTTTCGATGCAGTTTTGAAGTCTCTTTCGGAAATTTTGCATGGATCTGCGGACCCGCGGAATCACCGTGATTTCTTGCGTAATTGCTACCTTGAGTGCTTGCAAATTTGTTGGTCGGTGTTGGTACACTTTTGATTTCAGTTAGCCCCACAGAAAAAAATTTGCAAGCACTCAAGGCAGCAATTATGCAAGAAATCACTGCGATTCCGCGGGATATGGTCCGCAGATCCATGCAAAATTTCCGAAAGAGACTTCAAAACTGCATCGAAAGTGACGGTCGCCATTTAACTAATGTAATCTTTAAAACTTAATGGATGACAATGGCATACTGTGTACTTTTCAGGTATGAAAGATTTCTTTCCCTATATAACTTTGTATTCTTGTTATTATCGTTCCAAACCAGAACGTTCTTTCTGCGACACCCTGTATTAAAGAAAATACTTATGCATTATAGCAAATACTTTCTTTACAATACTGAATGGCCAATGGTAAATCATTGAACTTATATGGGGGAAAGAGGACAGACTACAACATTTGTATGCAAGCTAATTCATGTTGTGGCCAAGAGATCAATAATGAGTTTGAAACAGCAGGTAATAACGTGAATGAACAACGTAATAAACCAACTAGAACTCGGAGTCTTTTTTTAAATTTCTCGAACCATGTATCAAAGTTTATTTAAATTTTGAATAAAATTTGAATTTTCCAGACTTCTTACGGGGATTCCTTTTAACTGCTAGGTTCTCCTCCCCATGGTTTGTGGGAGCCCTCGTAAGGCAATATGTAGAAAATACATATAAGTTTTAATAAAAACGTCAAAGAACAATAACCATCTGACCAAATATACAGGAATAAAATATTTTATTCTCCAAATACTATAATTTCCATGTTATTTATGGTTCCATATTTTTTTTGGCACGGGCATTCATTTTTTGCACCCAATCCTTTGTATAAATGATAACGTAAAAAATGCAACACTTAGTTTAACGACTTAAAGAGAATGAAATATTCTCAAAGGCAATATTTACTTCATGATCATTCAACACGAGAGGTGTGAAAAGAAAGGTGCAAATATTTGAATGAAAAGGTCAAAGATAAATATGATACACATACCGAATTTTTAGTATAAATAAAATTCCATTTAAAAAAAATATGGTTTAAAATAATGAAGCTAAGAATTATATTTTTGTACTATTCACAACGAGGGATAGAGGAGAACACTTTCTTAAGTCTGAAAGATACAGTAATAAATTCTTTGACTTTTTTTAATTATTTATCATGGGTAACTTCTATTGCATTCCGAATCTCAGCATTACAAAGGGCAGATACATACGGTCAGTGTGAAGGGCTCGAGCACAATGACATATATTAGAGACGGTGTAGGAACTGGAACTCCGACATTATAGTTATCTCTAGAAAAAGCTACCAATTCCTTTGTTATTCTTTAGAAAAAGTATTCTGGAACTTCTGCTTCCGGCCTCCGAGAAAGAAAAAAAATTAAGAAAGGAGATCCTTGGAAACTCAAGAAGGTTAACGAGTGAGGTACTTCAACAGTATTACACGATTAGGTCATAAATTATGCCTTTGTTTCAACGACCCATGAAGCGTGCAGCTCGTTTACATTACAAAGAGTGGTATCAGATACTTGTGCTTCTTACCCTGTAGTTGATATCTAGACACACTGTCCACAACTGATCTCAAGAATGAAAGGCACGATAAGGCAACTCCTACAGAGGATGGATGCCTCCATTGAAAATCTTGAAAGGAACCAGGGCCAACGTTCATATTAGCATACAATAATTTAAGACAAAACAGGTGTAAACAAAAAAGACGATATAACAAAAACGCGCAACAAAATTTTTAAACTAGAGTACAATGCTTTGAGCACCCTTATTGTGATATGAAAACACGCCACTATTAAGAAGTTACCAGAGGGCAATGACGCAGCTAAAATTACACTCTGGGGACGTTTTCCTGCCTTCGAGGGATTCGCGTATCTGAACGAGGGAGGTGAAAATTAACCCTAGAAATTGATTTTTTTTTCCTCTTACGGAAATTTGACAACTTCCCACAATTGCGCCACTGTATGAGTGTTATGTGGGTGGGTGGGTGGGTGGCTTGAAAACTCGTTAATCGCCATCGTTGGAGACAAGTCAGTTCGGGATAACAGAATAGTGTAATGGGAGCAGCTTACCGTGAGAAAAACACCTGATCTTGCAGGATCTCAAAAGTATAGTTTTCAAAGGTTTTCAATCAAATAAGAGGGAAGGGTTTGGTGGCATCCTTTGAGTGCTAAACCGTTATCTTTTCCTAAATGAGGGCTAAACAGATAGGATCTACGGTTCTAATTCCAAACGATACAAAAACTCTTGCCTATCCACAGAACCTGGTATCGAGAGGGATCAACGCTTACTAAATGAAAGGAAAGGAAACCCTGGTACCTTGTCCCGGTGGATTCACTGCGGCTGAAGTTCAGTTCTTCAGAAAATTTACTTAGTCCTGTTCACGTAAATAGACATTTTTCTATAAAGTGACTGGCTTGTTGATTAGTTTTGAGAATGCTAGAGTCAATTTTTTTTTTCTATACTGTTTTGCAGCAACTGGAAAAAATTGATCAACCTGGTGACTGATTTCTATATGAGCAGATAATTGAAAAGTTTGGGGAGCACTCTGCCTGAGCATCAGCCCTTTCAAAGTCAAGTACGTTATTTCACTGACAGTCAGAAGACCACGGGACGTGGGATCGTTAAAAAAAATAACATAGTAGGATTAAATCACGCCTCACTCTGTTTCGTCCGAATGGAGGGAAGAGCTTCTGGCAAAGACCTCTCTACGATGTACGAATCTTAATAAACACGAAATTTTAAAGGCAGTGTTATGGTAAGTGTACGTGCATAGGTGTGTGTGTGTGTGGGGGGGGGGGGGGGGTACGTTCTTTTAATAGAGATCGGCTACACTTCGTGAATTGAGGTAGCAGAAACTCATTCGTTATCAAACAGTCAGTAAGTTGTGTATTATTTAGATGTGCTCTCTCCAAGCTAAAAACGGGCTGTGGTTGAGCTGTTGATGAATGTAAAAGTGAATATGATGTAAATTAACTCAAAGCCACCATGTCAGTTTATGTACTGTTTCAAATTAGCCACCACGTTAGTGGGGGGGGGGGAGAGAATTAATTTAAGCCTCCATGACGGAACAATAAAAAAAAAATCCGTCACTCCAATCTCATCTCACCCCCTTCAATATTCTTTATTTAATTGATAAAGCAATCTAGTTGAAGCATGCGGACGACTTGACGGGCTTTCCAAATCTGACGGAGAAATTTATCCTCTTCCTCAACTGTCCATAAACCATGTTGTCCATGTTCAAAATATCGTAACCAATTCTTGGATTTCAGAGAGAGAGAGAGAGAATTTCCTTGAAAAAGTTGGACTTCCAAAATTAAGATGAAAATCTGTCCGATTCTTCAAGTTTTTTTCTGTTTTTTTAAATTGATTATTCGATAAGTCCATTAATTTGTCTCTTTAAAGATAATTTTCCATTCAAACCTTAAGTCTAGCAAATTTTTTCAATACTGATTCAGAATGATTGGCGATGGTAAAAATACTGTATTAGCGATATTTAAAAGAGCTAAACTATCTCTCAGTATTACTTAAAAGAGAAAATGCATTAGCCCCATCCATTTTATTAACGCAGTAGTATGACAAGTAATGTTATTGACAACACCACGAAAGTGATGAGGAATGTTTGGACCGCTCGTTTAATTAAACTTACCCAACCTGTTCTTATTTCCGCATAGATAACTTCAGACTTTAAAGCTGAACTTTTGAAAGTTCCGTCGCATTTGCTTTGTAATTACTTAACGTTCTCGTGAGCTCACAAAGGGATGGCAGTCTGACTAAATTAAAATGTGCTATAAAAAGCTTATATGTTTTCAAACGGAGAAAAAAGCAATATTTTAGCACAGCTCCCTTCAATTTAATTCTTCTGTTCACTCTACTGTTCATTTCACTGAGTTTCATTGACTATTATTAACGAAGACCTGTTCTAATTTCCACATGGATCGCAATGTTAAATGTTTTCATCTGAATAAAGTTTAACAGAATTTTTTTGAGTGAAATTTCATATGCACTAATTTTGATTATAATAGTAAAAAGATAAAAAAATTAACTAGAAAATTTAACTAGAAAAGTTATTTCAAAGCACAGGGGAAAAAAAGAGAAAAAAAATTTTTCTTCAGAATCTATCCCTCCGTTTTATGCAATTTTTTAGTAAAAATTCGGGTAAAGAGGCCCAAACTGTCTACCCAAAACATAATCAAGGGCCGTTTGGTCGTTAAATACAAAATAGCTCTGGCCTAACCTTATTTCTCACTCGGTTTTTACGAAATGGTCTTCACATTTTCCATACTACCAATGAAGGAAGAATTTTTTTTTTTTTTTTTAAGTTCGATTTAATTCGAACTGAACTCATAATTGCACAAATTTCGCAACAAATATTAACATACTCAAGTTACCCTCTTAAGACAAAAAAGAACGAAAATTATATTGAAGATCAGAGAAAACGTTAGTATCCTGGTGATCTCTTTAATCTATACGCTTATTTTTGAAAGTAACATTTTTAGTCACATCGCTAGTATGAAAAAGCAACGTTAAATATTTCGACGTTGTGAATTCAAACTTAAAAGGATTTCACTAAGACTTTATAACCGAACATTGTCTTGAGCTTATAAAAACTTAAACATGACGAAATGTAATTATGCTAGAAAATCTGTCAATTCTATTTGAGAGGAGTAAACATTCTAGCTTCGGAACTTCTTACAGCGTTCCTACAATGCGCTTTTATTTCACATTCCATCGACGAATAAACAAACGCAAGCTACTCTTGTGCCGTCGTGAATTGCGAATCAAAAGGCCATTCTCTTGGAAAAGCTATTAAATTGTTAAGAATTATACATCTAGCAAAAGATAATAAAAGATGTAATTTTTGCTTGCGTTAGGTGAATGAAGAACGTCTTGGCTCAAGTGAGCCTCGAAAGCGCCGGGGGTAAAAATGAGATATACAAGATACAAGATGGGCAAAAGATACAAAAGAGAGGGAAAATGGTCAGTTGCCATGACGACGGTCCACGCCTAACAGCTGCTGACGCACCAGTGACGTCACAGTACGCCGGAGGTCTGAGAAGAATAGGGATGGATTTATGAAGCGTTTTATGGATATTTGTCGGTTCCAATTCGCGTAAAAAATTGTTTGAAAACGGAAAATAAGTAGGAGTTATAAACGCTTACGCCTGTCTCTGGTATTCAATGAAAGCAATAAGTTAATAGCCTTTTGTCACGGAAAGAATGTTAGGCGGCATTTTCATTGTTGTTTTAAAGGAGTTGGATAATATTTTTACACTAGCAATTTGAGTAAAGCGGCCCAGTTGGTCGACGCAATCTCGAATTATGAAAGCTAATATGTCTCATAATACAAATAAAAAGAAAAAGCAAAAAGCAAACGCACTGGAAACATTTGAAAATTCTGTATTTTTTTTTTATTACTAAGTCAACACGGTGTTGACCATTCCCTGGATCACGGGGATCTCACTCGGATCTTGAACTAAAAAAATAAAACTTTTTAAAGCCACTTCCGATTTTTTTAAGGCCAGGCAGCAACCGATATTCCGAACAATGCGGTGCCCATTAAAACACAAATATTTCATTACAAATGTTTCTTGTTCATAGCTACTTCTAATAAAGGTTTCAGTTTATATTTAATAAATCACCAAATTAAAAGTAGTATGATGTAAAATTACAAAAGTCAAAATACTGAAAATTTACTCCCGTATTAGCTTTTACACTAAAATACACTATAATCTCTAGTATGTCAAAATTCAGAGCTAAACTAATCTGAATGATTTTTTTTTTATTGTAAAAAATATCCATTTGTTAGAAACACCAGTACCAACACCCATGTGAACCGAGGTGTTCGAACCCACAGACTTTGTCCCTGAAGGCCAACTGCCATGGCGTTTAGCCATTGTCAGGCAACTGATGTACAATAGAAGAGGGGTGTTTCCTTCTCATTTTTTCCATGTTCACGCGTGAAACATTACGTCATATAAGGAAAACGATTCGCGTACTTCGTCTTAAGGCCTGTTCACATAGGAGACCGGTAGCGGAGGCTTTAAAGTATTGAAATATACTTAACCAATGACAAACCTCCAAACGATTAGCAACGAAATTTTTAACGCCTATGATTGGTATATTCCGTCTCTGCGCCATCTTTTCTTTTACGCTTCCGCTACCGGACTCCTGTGTGAACAGGCCCTTAGCCGCGACCGTCGAAGCTACTACTTAATGCCTCTCCAGTCTCAGTCTTTCGCACTGAATATCACTAAGTCGCAATAAAATTGTGTGTGTGTGTGTGCGCGCATATATATATAAATGATAATTCAAATGCTTAAACACTTGATCAAATGTTACTAAAAAGTCTAAAAGTTGTATACAAACGTATTTTGAAAGTCTCCTAAAAATGTTGATAACAGAACTGTGAGAGATTCGAACACTCACATTGAGGCAATATGCCAGTATCTGAATTAAATCTCGCTCCCTCAAAAACATGATGTCTTTCTCTCTCTCAACCAACAAACCAATCAACCTATTTATTTAAAATCTAATGAGCTTTCAAATAAAATTACACACGAAGACCTCGCTGTAACGATATCCAGTATGTCGATTAATCCCTCTGCGAAAATATATATTCATTTGAAAGTAAAAGGGCATTCATTACAACGATGTCCTTAGTCGGATAGATCCCAGAACATATCGCCCCCCTCCCCCCGACAAGAAAAGTGACACAACTCAAAAATTCAGCATTTGAGAAAAGTCAACTTAAAGAATATATTCTTTAAGTTGCAGTTTACTATACAACTTGAACTAGAATTACAATTAAACTGATACAACTGCTCTCAGGTGTACAAATTGCGAGATACAGGTGTGTCGCTTTTCGTGCACGATGGGGCACTTCATACATATTTTTCAATGACATAACCTCAAAATTGCCATTTTTTGACTCGTGTCACTTCTCTTGCCGGGGTGCGATATATTAATTGGATTTTAGCTCTAAAGTTTGACTTACCATCAGTGATAATGGAATAAACGAAGAATGTAGAAAGATAACGGTTGTTCTGCATTTCCCCACGAATATATTTCTACGTTACCTAATGTACCAGAAGATTCCATAATTTCTTTGAATTCTATGCGCTCGAAGTGTATTTTTGTGTGTGCAGCGAAAGCGAGAAAAAGAAACGAACATATCTATCTTTTTCCATAAAAGTGATTCAGTGAAATAAAGTGTATTTTTTAATCTAAATTTTTTTGAGCTAATGTTTGTAAATTCAGTTGTCAATATCCGTAGATGTAAAGTGTCTCAGTGGTGAAACATCTTAGAGGACCTGTTGAGAAAACTGGTAGTTCTTGGTAAGAAAGATATTTCGAAGTGTCCAGAGACGAGGGGCTGTAGAGACAAGGTGCTATGTTAGATATGCTTATAAAGATTAATAAAAACGCCTCTCCAGCAAATTCAGTAGCACTCATGGACAGAGGTTTATTTCTGATCACGTACCCTTTCGCATAGGTCCAACTGGAAACAGCAAATAATCCGAAATCACTTTTTTGAAAAATATGACGCCGCAAGAAATTAGAATTACCATACTTGTGATGAAAATTTTCCTGCCAATTTCCAATCAATAGTAAATAGAATGTATCCTCCCCCTTGTCCCCCATGCTAATAAAAAGTGCTGCAAAATACAGAATTTCCAAAGAAAAGGTGAAAATTCACATAGCATTATTATAAACATTAGATACAGAGATGCGATGAAAGCGGGTTTGGTGCTTACGGCAATTTAACTCTGCAACGATCTCCAGGACTTGAGCCCGCTCACTTCAGGGGTTCTTTCAGATAATAGCCAAGGGTTAGCAAATAATGAGTTTTTCCTTTCAAAGAAAATCTCTTAACGGTGTATTAGATTACAGACCCATACAGAGGAAAAACAATTTACGATCAGTATCAATTTAATCTGGTAACACGTGTGACGGTGTCTTAATAATGTTTACAAACAATTTTAATGACTTGAATAATAGTTGTTTTAAGGGGGACCGGGACACATTTTAAATTTTTTTTTATTTATTGAGTTAAAATTTTGAATTTTTTTTTGTGATGGTTAACCATATAATTTGTAAACAAAATCACATCATAAAACGTCTCAAAAAGTTTTTAAAAATTTTAAATTTTAAAATTTTTTTAAAAAGTGGGGTAATTTAAAATCGCTATAACTCGAAATATCATTTGTCGAATTTTAAAATTTTTTTATTTAATTAAACAGAAATATACAAGTTTTAATTCTTTTTTTTTTTAAATATTAATTTTTTTAAAAAAATTCAAAATATTTAGATTAAAAATTACAAAAAAAATTATGTAACTTAATTTTTTTTAAATCATTTTAAAAAGCCAATATTTTTTTCAAATTTGTTGAATCAAAATTAAAGTAAAATAGTTGGAAAAGACATGTTCCAAGTTTCAACCCTTTATCTTTAACGGTTCTTGACTTACAACAATTTAAAGACGAGAAATGGGGATAAAACCCATCATGCAGAAAAACGCACTTACAGGTTTAAAGAAACGATTGGCTACTATTAGAATGTTGAAAAAGAAAAAATAATTTCTCCTGTTCTAATTAAGATAGAAACATGATTTAAACGTCATTTTAAGCATAAAAGAACACAGAAATTTTTAATGCAATAAAAAGTTTTCGAAAATTTTAACAATTTTGTGTCCTTGACCCCCCTTAAGCTTTTTTTCGAAATATTTATTTTTTATTTTTCCCCCTTAACTTAAAACATCTTGCTAGAAAAAAAATAACCATTGAAAAGCCTAGTAGGCTTGCCAATATACACCCCCATTGAGATTTTACAGATGAAAAAGAGACAACACTCATTATCGTAGATTGATCAGTGTTGGGTTTAGATGTGGAATCAATTGGAAATGGCAGTCAGTTTCAACAGAGTTTTCTACAAAGAGATTACAATCGCCATAACAATGCAGCTAATTTTAGAGATCCGCAAGAAGTTGGCGTCGGCATTAGTTTAAGTTCGAAAATGTCAGTAGCAGATGGCATCGGCATTAATTTGAGTTACAAAATGTCAGTACACTGCAGAGTGTATCCATTCAACAAACATTCCATTAACGAATTATTTTGCAAAGTTGACTTCGAACAATATCTGCCTGCAAATGAATCGCGATATTACAAAATGATGTTAATATAACGAAGTTTTACTCGACATGGAATCTTTCAATACAATTTTTTTGAAATTACATTAGGAAAGTGCTACAGATAAAGAGTTTTAAATACTGAAAATTATATTGAAAACGCTTTAAAAAAAAAAAAAAAAAAAAAAAGAACAATAGTTATTTCATTGTGTTATAAATAACTCTTTAGTTCACAAAATTTTCAACTTTTCCCATTTTATTAGATTACATTTTAACAATTAAAGTGTTAAATTAACCTAAAGTTAATTTATTATTAACGAATTTTCTTCAAAATGAAGTTGAGGACTTCGTTAAATACAGATTCAGCAGTATTTGTTTGTTCCTGAGCTATCATCCTACCAGGGGAGTAGACTTTTGGTCTTTAAAATGTTTTTTCATAAAACAACTAACACTTTTGGTATGGGAAAATGCATAAATGAAAAACAATTCAAATAATTTCAAAGTACCTTCGAGGGTGTTAAGAAACCTGTAAAATGGTGGCAAGGAGAGGCGAATTATGAAAAAGTAATACAAAAAAGGTTTTCTCTAAACAAACAAATTGACATTTTACTAGCATCCTTTAATAGGTCCAACACAATTTTTTTGAAGCACACAATTTTTTTTAACGTTTTTTCTCCTCAAATGTGTCTAAATATAGAAGCCCTTCACGAATTAAAAAAAACCTCGACTAATTAATTTTTTTTAAGACTTAAATTTTAAAACATATTTTATTTATAATCTGTATCCAGTTTACAAAATTTTTTCACTTTTGTGCATAGGAAAAGTTGCAAGTTAATTTGTCTTGGAGATTCATAAAAATATCATTTACGAGTATATACGTTTTTAATGACTTTAAGAGAAGAAAAATTTCTTTTTCAGAGTAATTTTTCAGTTTGTGAAAAATTTTATTAAATTTTCACCGGAAGTGTCAAAAACCCTGCACACAGTTTGATTAAAATAAGCCAGAACTCAGTATAAAGCTTCATAGCAATATATTGCAAGAAATTTTAGACATATTATTTTGAAAAGGTGACAATTCATAAGAAATTTACTTCATCAGTGTGTTTTCTGGGAGTCAGGCCGATTTCATGTGTTTAAAACTTTCTTATGGGCGATGACTTCCTGGACAGCCATTGACTTCGTAATTGAAATTGAGATTTTATTTAATTTTTTTTATTTGATGATAGCCATAAATTGAAATTGCTAGTAATGATTAGTGTATAAAAAATTATTAAATTCTGAAAAAAATTGTGTGTGAATATTATGCGACTTTTGTGGAGTCAGGTGTATTTCACGAAATCGCCGAAAATAGCCCGCGGCATGTAGGTTAAAATCTATATATTTAAGTTGCTAAACCGATTTTTTTGAGCAATTCAGGAGATAAAACTACTGCATCGATTTATTTCATTTTGGTCTTAAACGAACGATTTTAATCTATGGATGCGTCAAATTTGGTTTTTGCAACTGCAATTTCTATTAATTTGCTATAATTTACAATTAAAAATTGCTTTCTGTGCATGCTTAGTGACATGTTTAAACCTGGCTTTAGATACTCACTAAGCACGAGGCCGCATAAACACATTAATTTGTTTCTGCGCATGCTCAGTGACATGTTTAATTCTGGCTTTAGATACTTACAAAGCACGAGGCCGCATAAGCACGTTAATTTGTTTATTCCGAGGAATCTCTCTAGCTCTTTTTATGACATTTTTAATTATGTTTGTGAGATATAGAACTATACCTGACGGAAATTGTTTATTTCGCGCTGGACTGAGTTACATGTACCAAGATTTTAGTTTATCATTGAGTAACCATATTTCTTTTTATTGGGTTCGACAGTAATTTTTTAAAGTGTATTTCTCTATTTTTAATATCATGATTTTCAACATTTGGCAATGATGTGTTGAGTATAATTTGTGTATTAGTACATTTATTTTACTATCTAACCGTCATGTTTTGAAGGATATTAACTAGTATGCCATAAAGTGTTTAAAATGTTGTATCTGCTAATGCAATCATCGAAAAAACACATGGTTTGCATTACAGATATTCCTCGACTTACGACCGAGAAAGGGACCAAGATATTGGTCGTAAATTGATTTGGCCGTAAGTCGAGTTTCAAACTTTATTTATTTATTGTATATATGCACATAAATATAATTTTTATTTTCATATATGCATACAGAATTTAAAATGCACTGTACTTTATTTAGAAGGCATAAATTATTCTTAGCTATCACAACTTATTATGTTGGTACAATCCAACGTTTCAGAATTTGCGACAGAAGATAGTTGCAAGTTTTTTTTTTTTTTTTTTTTTTTTTTTTTAACAAAGTTATCCAAGGTAGTTTTTAATAGTCATGAAATACATATAAGTATGTAATGTACATTCAATGAACAATATTTTTTAGAAAAAGATAAAAATAAGTAAAAATAAAAAATAAAAAATTCGGTCGTAAGTGCGAGCAGTCGTAAGTCGAAGGATACCCGTATTTGATCCTAAAGAGTCTTTAGGGAATTTCGAGAAAGAAAAAGTTCTGCTTTTGAGTAATTTTGAGTACCGAACACCTTAAAGCTTTAATCAGTCAGTTCGATACGTGATTTACTACAATACCTGTAACAAATCGAATTACTTTTATGTTCTTGGGGAAATCAACCTGATACGTTCCCCTTACTTTCAGAAGATATATTAATAAAAAAGTAACAAAAGTTTTTTTTAAAAAAAAAGAAAGAGTCCAGTCGCAAGAGAAGAAAAAGTAATCCCGAGTCCACCCACACACACACGGGACATAAAACAAAAACTCACTTTCATGACAGTCCCCGAAATGTATCCAATGTGATTCATGACCAAATTTCAGCTTTCCTGGATAGCAAGCAAAAACAAAAGAAATGCGTAACAGCGGTACACGAGGCATGAAAATACAAAGAAAACGGGGGTGGAACGCATTTGACAACGCACAAAGAGCAGCATGTGGCTTTCAGGGGAGTTGGAGGAAAAAATAAAATTTTAAGTAACTTTCAGAGGGACTGTGATTTTTAGAAAAATCGAAAATGTAGTCTCGATAATAAATAAAATAGATTATGAATTGATGGTAGCATTTTTTTTTTATTATTTTTTTATAGTGAAAAACCAATTTTGGAAGAGAACAGTCAAAAGTCATCGCGAGTCATCACTTCTTAGAAACACTCATCTGAAAATTTTCAGAGTTCATAAAACGAAAAGAGAAATTTGGATGACCAATAAAACTTCCATTAATCATAAGAATTTCCAACATTCATGCCCTGTCTTAATCGTCATCACGTAAAGGATGGCCACAATCACACGCAAAGCTATTAAAAGGGCGTCAAGATACTTTGAAATTAATAATCACCCACGTTCCATGTCTCACAGGCTAACTTGAGTTATAAAGTCAAAATGATTAATAAAAAAGGTAAACGCAGGATTATACATACAGTAGACTATGAATTTATTCTTAGTTTAGAATACAAATAATTATTCAAATCCGAATTCAAAGATAAGCGCCGGATATGCGCTATGACAGGGGTGAGCAAATTGCGGCCCGTTATAGATTTTCTTGTGGCCCACCAAGACAGCCAAAAAAAACTGCCAATGACAGCCAAAATCTCCAAGACGGTCAGAAAAACTGCCAATATTTAATTTAATTTATATTTATTGATTTTTATGATGGAATGTATACCTTTTCTGAAATGCAAAGTTAACTAATAAATGCAATAAATTTAAAAGGTGCGGATCTCCGCTAACCTCAGCTTCCACAAAGCGGCCCCCGAGCCAAAACAATTACCCACAATTGCCAAAACAATTTCCCTATGAGATTAATTTTCTATTTTGTCTATACGTTATTACTAGCTGAAAACCCGTACTTCGCTACAGAGTTCATTCAAATTAAATACAACGGTCAATGTATGCAATTAATGCCAAAAAAATAGTTATAAAAATATCGTAACGGATATTTTTATAGACAAAATAATGTAGAAAAAAACATTCAAATTAAATCTAATAGAACATACTAAAGAATATAGTACAGTTTGAGGAACATTTATTTTACTGTATTTTAATATTTTTTTGGATAATGTCCAATCGTCTGCCGGATTTGAAAGAAAAAATATATTTTTTATTGTCAATTTATTTCGTTGTTATACACGTGACGATAAATTAATTTAAAGTATCACAAAAAGAAAAGAAGCCACGTGATCAGCATTTAATAAAAAAAATTCTGAAAATTAATCTTCAAAAATTCACCAAAAATCAGAAAAGGGAGGTAAAGATTCGAATTTTTTTTTATTTTAAAGGAATTTTTATGATCTTTCTCGTGATATAAATTTTACAACACTCCGATTATTATTTTAAATGCAAACTTTAAAGAATGTTTCAAAAACAGCTTAAAAATTTAATTTAAAAATCTAAGAAGAATTTTTTAAAAATCTCTCTTAGTGCACACCAACACTATAAGAAGAATCGCCATGAAAAATTTTAACTCTTTAGGTCCAGCGGTTTGGTCTGTGCGTTATATGTCAGTCAGTCAGTAGGTTACGGAACTGTTTTATATATATTAGATGAATAGAAATAAAAAAAAATTATAGATGTCAGTTTAAAGAAATTAAAACAGATGAACTCTAAAAAAATTTCATCAGCGATACCTAGCACGG
The DNA here is from genome assembly GCA_907164885.2 of Dolomedes plantarius. Taxonomy (NCBI): domain Eukaryota; kingdom Metazoa; phylum Arthropoda; class Arachnida; order Araneae; family Dolomedidae; genus Dolomedes; species Dolomedes plantarius. The sequence continues at coordinate 47,728,461 of OU015500.1, read as the reverse complement.
AATTTATTATAAATACATTTGCTGCCCTGTTATACAAGCCACTGAATATGAATATAATAAAGTATATAATAAATCCACCGCTCAGATGCTTAAAACATACAGATCGGATCACGGACTATAAACAAACAAAGTCCAAGTAATTATTCTAAAAGGATGTGGGATTAAAAAGATGTCGAGACTAGGTATTTCTAGCACATATTATTCAATCAGCAAGCAACACCATCACCTGGTACCCTAATTTCGTATTCTCTATAAGACAAAGAAAATAAATAGCATGCAGATTCGTAATTTGAATTTCCACCGAAAGTCGGAGGTGGAAAGGAATTCTGCCCCATAGCAAATACACGATATAGATTTCTACCCAAAATGAGTGATAGAAATTTTGAATTCTATCTTTTTTTTTCCATTAAAAAGTGAACTGAATTTCCAAGATGATTGAGTTATGGAAAAATGTTGAACTCTACTTCCTTCCCCTTAAAATAAAGGGAGAAAACTGGAGATGTAGAATAAAAATATATTCTGAAATCGGAAGTGATTTTTTTTTTCTTTCGATAGCGTAGTTTAAGTTTTCTAGCGATTGCAGTGTAAGATATCGGGAAGTTTTGTAGCTGTGAATTTTTGAATGTTATCATATAATATTGTACAGTCTATAAGAAAAGTACAACATGGTGTCATGTGCCTGTTATTTAAACTTACATTTTTGGCAAATATCACTAGGTACGAAATGAAATTAATGAAAAAAAATCTGCCTTAAGCTTTAAAATTTACGGGAAGTTAAGTTCGAGAGGTTAAAAAAAATAATAATAAAACTTAGAATAAAGAAAAATTTATATATATATATATATATATATATATACTTAAGTTATATTTAGTTTGATTCCAAGTGAATTACAATATTTAACTTATGTGAAATATGCTTAATTAAATAAAGTAGTTAAAATATTTTAAATACTCCTCAGCAATTTTCAATATGAATAAAAAGAAATTTTCAACGTATTCCAAGAGTATGTTCAGAATATTCACTGCAAGCAATCAAAATATTTGAAAGGAATTTTGAAGAAATTTCTATATTTTCTAGAATGTGCACATTCTAAACAGATTAAAGGGCGGACAGACATTAAAACAAATAATTAAAGGTGATGGAAACCAGACAATAAAAACACTAAGGAAATGAACTGCAGGATATCCCGGAAAAAGATTCATGACACAGGAAGCTACATATCCGAATACTTCGGTAGTTATTTATGGTGAACAGAAACTGGGTAAACAAGTTGAAACGTTCAAAAGCGCTAATGCTCCAGACAGCAAACTGAAACTTCATAATTGCCCAATAATCATTTTCAATAGAGCCTAATTGCAGATAATTCATAGATGGGAGAGAGCAGAATTTCTAAGGAATAACGTTCCATCAACAGTGAATATTTACAAGTCCAAATAACGATGGCAACTATAAAATTAGTAAGTTTTATTAAAAATTTGACTGTAAGGTTTATATAACTCTTTAGATACTATGCTTATACAGTCGAACCCCGTTATAACGAACTTCAAGGGACCAAAGGTTTTGTTCGCTATATCCGGTGGTTCGCTATATCCGAACCGTTAAGAAAAATGTTAGAGTTCACAAATGTGTAACTCATTAGTTGCTATGTGTATTCAATAATGATGTATTAAAAAATGATAAAATCTATTTAAAATGATCATTAATGAATTAAATTGACTAAAATGGATTACATTAAACTGACACAATACTAATTAAATTAACTAAAAATGAAGACAAATGGAAATAAATTCATTTTACTTTCAACTGTTTTGGTACACAAATAATCGGTAATCTTCTGCTGACGTGATGCCGATTTGAAAAACATTTATGAATTTCTTTGTCCAATACATCAAATGACTCCAACACTTTTTCTTCCACTGTTTGTGTGGACAAAAACTTATTAATTACACGCATCGCTTCTGTAGCATCTGAGTTGGTGGTGATTTCGTCGTTTATGTGCTCCTCTTCATTAGCATCAGATGTAGAATCTTGGATTTTAGAATGATTCATTTTAATTTCTTCCACAATATTCATCAGTTGGATTTTCACACGTAATGACTTCATCATCACAGGCTTCGAACAATTGCCTGTCACAATCTGAGAATGATGAAACTTTGTGTTTTTTATCCACATCGCGATAGGTAAATCTTCATTTTCCTTATTCGTTGTATCTTCAACATTCTTAAAGTTTAAAAAAATAGAAAAAAAATTCAGTAGTCGTCAGAAAAAAAGGTTCGTTATAGCCGATTTTTAAGGTTTCTGAGGTTCGCTATAAAAGGATAAATTAGCATTAAATACAATAGGAAAACAGCGGGACTAAAATTTTCATCCGCTATATCCGGGAGTTCGTTATATACCGGGTTCGCTATAGCAGGGTTCGACTGTAATAGAGAAAAAAATTCTTTGGATACTATGCTTATACAAATTAGAGAAAAAAACTATCCTATACAGACAAGAAAGAATATTGAAACTGAATATTTCTGATTTATGCAAACTATCAAGACATTCTTTTTTTACTCCCCCAATGCGGCAAGCACTTGTCTTGACGACATCCGCCCAACTACACTGTAAGATTAAAATACTAAAACTAAAATTATACAAGGCGAATCCCGCCAAATGTGGTGGCAAGTTGTTGGTTGTCGCTAAGATGGCACGAAAAGGAACGGTCTCTACGAAAAAAAATTTTTTTTTGTTGTTGATGATTATAATGTAGCAGCTAGGCTTAGCCCCACTTATATCCTTTGTGATACTATTTGTTAATATTTGTGTGTTTTGTTAATATATGTATGTTATGTTAAATTACGTGTTCTGCTTTCTTGAGCATATCTTTCTTTAAAATGTTAAGCTTGGATAATGATGCTTCGAGTATTCTACGGGCGACCTTTAGCTTTTAAACACAGGCCTCGACGGTAAATTCCGCTGATACGGATAGAAGTTTTAGTCACACCTCAAAATTTTGTTGACTACTTTATCATGGGAGCACAGGGCCCAGGGTTGCCCCAAATGGGTCGGCAGATCTGTACTGTCCGTCCGGCGCCCAGGCATATAGCAATGGACTGCTCCGAACTTGGGAAATTAACCCTCGGCTGCGTATTCAGGAATTGCTACGTAGCGATTGGTCTTCAGTCAATAAATGGTTGATACGCGATGAGCGGAGAAGACCGAGGTGTCAAAGAGATTATCATGGGAGCACCATGTAGGTGAGCGAAAATTGCTCTAGATGAAGGTACAGCATAGCAATGTACAACCATTAGTCGGGATTCGAACCCGAGTTCACTCCCCAGTAGCCCGTGACGGTAACCACAATACGATGCGGGCGGCACTATCAAGAAAATAAACATGATTTTGTGATATCTCAAACCATTCCCTCTTTCCCAATGCAGCCCTATCAGAAAATTAGACAGAAATAGATAATTCCTGTATCTGGAAATATTAAACTTTTCACAATGATGAAGAAACTGTTAGCGACAAGAAAATGAAAGGAAAGTTAATCTTTTTCCTAGCATTACTCATCCAAGTAGAGACGTTATGATGTAAAAAGAATGTTCTCTTTACAGAAACCAGAATTTTAACCGCATGTCAGAATTATAATGAAATCAGTGAGGTCAACGATAACCAGAATGCTTACCACTCGCTAAATTACGATGAAAAGAGTGAGCTCTAACTTCTCATAAAGTTACCAGAATGCCAACCACACCTCCGGATTACAATAAAAACAGAGCTCTATAAGGCAGTGTTTCCCAACATTTGAAGTGTCGCTACCCCTGTTCTAATAGTCAAGTAACAAACAACTCAGTGGTTTCCTGCACCAAGGAAAATGTATGCCCTGTGATAATCTCAGGATCCCCGCCTTAATATAAAGATGAATAAACGCATTTTTTATTTATGTTTAATAGTGGACTTACACTCAAGGAAAGTGGATACCCCCATCGGAACGCCTCTACTGCAACCCCTCTCGCGTTCCTCAATAGGCAGAGAAAATCCATTAAAAAGAGATTTAAAGACTATAATTCTAATCTAATAATTAATTAATCTCCAAATCCATTTCTTACTCTTTTCAAAATGCAGGGTTGCAATGGATAATGAAATGTAGCAGAGTAGCCATTTTTGAATTATTTTCAAAAGATTTGCGACGAAATTTGCAACGAAAATACTTACAGATAAAAATATCCAAGACGAACCCGAGAAAAAAAATTTCCGACTCCTCAAGGAGTGACGATCCACAGGTTGAGAAATCCCAATTTTTTGGGAATGCTAATGGAATATCAGATTGCTAATCACATCTCTAGCTTATGCTGACTGTTGAACACTATGTATAGTAAACGGTGTGCTAACTACATTTCTGAATTATTTATAAGTAAATATAGAACACAAAATCTTGGACAGGACAGCTTGGAGAGGAAAGATATGGAACGAAATTTCAGAACAATATTAGAGCTAATCACTAAATTATGCAAGGGCATATAAAACTTAATAAACAATTTTTAGTGATTTAGCAGGTTTCGAGATCCTGGGAATCGAACAGTTACTCAAATACGGTCTCATTTCAAGAAGTAAATGAAAGACAAGTATTTTTTTTTTTTAAACATCGACCCTAACAAAATGAAATTAAAACTAAAAGCCAGCCAATAATCTAGAGACAAGCTCATAACAGACATTCCAATTGCTTCATGGCAGGTGCAAAGAAGACTATAGCAAATACAAGGAAAAGAAACCTTAAAATCATGTTTTGTCTGAAGTAGTAAAGCGACATAAGTTTGGTGATTTTACACGGAGAAAACTCGCCAGAAGGCAATAAAAGTACACTCATTTTATGAGGAGCGAAGAATAAAATGTTATTTTTATGTCAACTCCTTCTCTCTCAAATTTGTGTATTTTAAGTATCGACAGCTATAAAATTCAACAATATTTGAATGTTACCAAAATATATTTTATGGGCGAAAGCCAGCTACTTCAACTGCTAAAAAAAACAAAAAATACAAGAACGATATTTGAAAGTGCGTTTTGCTTTTTCCCACCATCAACTATTACTATTTACAAACAGTTGTTTAGTTAAATTTGAGATAGTAAAAATTATGAAATTTCCAAATTAATAAACAGCAACATAAGCTAGATCTTTACAATTACTTCAGTGTAAATCAAATTTCAATAAAATGTGAAATGCAATAAAAAGGGGAATTATGAGTTATTCATAAATATGAACGTTTGATGTTTTCCCAACCCATTTCAGTTACATTATACTTCTAAACAAAGAAAAATCATAAATTTGAATACATAATATTTTCACTTTCAATTAAAAAGCACTGAAGAATTAAGATGTCCAAAAATCAAAAACGTATATTTTATTATTTGAAAAACGTTTTTCTAATTTTTTTTTTCATGCATCATACAGCTTATTCGACTCACTGATGAAAACTATCGATTTTCAGGTGAAAAAATTTAACTTTAGAAGTATTGATTTTTCCCTAGTTTTCGCTCAGTTAAGATAACCCTACCTATCGTATACGAATAAACAAAATATTTCTAAGGGAGCAAAAAATTTATAGCCTAAGTATTATGCGATGGCACAGCAATGAAAAAATTTCATCATACATAAATCTCACAAGCTTCAAATTAAACTCTTAAATTAAAATTCAGAAAATAATTCCCTTACTAGCAAAGCTTGCTTTGAATGCTAAGTTAAATCTAAGATATTTAAGAAATCGAATTTAACTGTATTTAAATAGAAGAGAAACAATACTAATGTCTTCCGAGAACTGTTGAAAAAATTAGCTTAGAAAATAAAAAAATGAATAAAAGAATTTTAGTTTCAATGCATATTATTTAATGAATCTAAAGTAGATAGTTTTTCCATAAGAAATTTGAAGTAACTGGGTAGACCTGCTAACTAATAGGATAATTAAACCCTTTTTACATACATCTAGCAACATTATAAATGAACATAACTTGCATTCTTAGTTTGCTCGTCCAAATAAGTTCCACTGGAAAAAGAAAAACTTTAATTTATTTCTGCTTTTATGCATTTGATGAAATATGGATATTTTCTGTACCCCGCGCAAGAACGTCAATGAAAACACAATGTAGAGTAAAGACAAATCATGTAAATAAACCCAGAGCCCAGTCATAAAGGCTCTAAAACAGTAGAGAGCAAACTGTGTTTTACGAACCCCAAGGGGGTCGAAAAAATTGGAGGGATAGTTTGGAATAAATTTATATGATGCTGAACTATTAAATTAAAAATGCATATAATTATTTAAATATAAAGTTTTAGTCACATGAAATTTGTTTACATTAAAAAAAAAAGTGTAGAAAGCAAGACTTGTTTTTTTTTTTTTTTTTTTTTTTTTGTTATGTTAAGTTATACAGGGTTCCCACCTATATCCGTTACACCCCCCTTAACTTCTAAACGGTGACAGCTTAGACCATAAAGTTGGTGTCTAGGTTTGGTCAAAAGGCTATGCACTACTCGATGAGACAACTTACAACGCCATCTATCGGCAAATTTTGGAATTAGCGTTTTTATCTCAAAAACGGTACGAAATATGGGAAAAAAGTAAATTACAAAGTTGTTCAGCATCATCGATTTAGTTCGAAGAGATACCTTGCGCATATTAATACTTAAAAAAGAATGTAGAAAATGAACATTTGTTTGGTCACGATTTCGAAAATTGTCATGTCATGTCATAAAGGGTAGATGTTGCACAATGGACAGCGAGAAATCCAGTCCAGAGTGCAAATGTGTATAGTGGCTAATGGAGAGTATTTTCAGCAACATAAATAAACGATCCTGAAGATAGGAAAGAGTCTGAGTTTCTTTCTTCCACTTTTTATCACACGACAATTTTCGAAATCGTCACCAAACAAATGTTCATTTTCTACATTCTGTTTTAAGTATTAATGTGCGCAAGGTGTCTTCGATGATGCTGAACAACTTTCTAATTGACTTTTTTCCCGTATCTCGTACCGTTTGAGATAAAAACGCTAATTCCAAAATTTGCCGATAGATGGCGTTGTAAGTTGACTCATCGAGTAGCGCATAGCCTTTTTACTATACCTAGACACTAACTTTATGGCCTAAGGTATCACCGTTTAGAAGTTAAAGAGGGGGGGGGGGGGGTACGGATATAGATGAGAACACTGTCTATACCGCAAATCAATATTTTATTGGTTTTTAAAATCGTTTATCAAAAAATCTGCTTATTTCATTTTTCTATTTTTTTCGCATTTTCTTAATAAAAAAATTGCAACTACGAAAAAATTTTCATCAGGGTCCAGTAATTTTTTTTTTATTATTTAAAGAAAGTAGGTCGCTGTCGAAAACATTTTGCGCACCTCTGCTCTAAAATATTGACAACAGCCCCATCATATAAGATACATTAAGCACAAATAAAAAAAAATAATGATCTTTTACTCATAGATGATTCATTTCACTGATATGTAACGGGATATATTTTGCCCCACAAAGAAAATTTTAGAATACTGGCAAAAAGGAAGAAAAAGTAATTCATACTCTGGTATTTAAGTATCATTTAGGAACTATTTGCATAAATACGGAATTAATAAAATGGGTCACTCGGTTCACATTTGAATCTTTTGAAAGTAGGGTAACGTTCAGCGGTAGTGTAAAGCCATTGTCATAAACCGGAATGTAAGATTTCGAAAATTACCTTACCGCACAATGCGTCATTAGCCCGCGTCAAGAATTTCAGTTGTGAAACGCAAAACATTTACTTCTGGAGCGAATAAAACAATAATTGCAGAGCGAAGACAGAGAATTTAAGCTGGAGTTTTCGAATAAAAATGAACTAAATATGAAGTAGAGTAAGTAGGTACAGAGTGTGCTATTCAATTATTTATCAAAACAATGAGACAAGTAAGAACGGAATTCAATGAAAAGAATAGGAGAATAAAGTTAGAGAAATAATTAAATAAACCTCAAAATGAACAGCCCGGGGAACGTTCATAAAGATCTTTATATGGGTCGATGATGCAGTGGATTTACACGCCTGTACGAAAAGAAGGTGATGATTCAGTAATATAGCCATGAAAAATCTAACGGGATGGCAGGGAGAATGACCGACGAAAACATACTCAGTTTTTGGTTAAAACTTTGAAATAATATAAGAAGAACCTTAATTTGGGGGGTTGGAGTATGTGTAAGCGGGGAGGGGGGCTCTGACTTTTTAACGTAGGATTACGTTCCTCCATAACGGTCCTGCGGAAAGGAAAATTTCAGACGCTAAAAGTGTCCGTTCATCCGTCCTCGCGAGTTATAATTTTGGCAGCGCGCTTAACCCAGTCTATCGCTTGGACAAATTAAACAGAAAAGTACCAAGATGCGTCAAAATTTTGACATACATGTGTGTGTGTATATATATATATACACACACACACATAGATACATATATACATAGAAAAGAGGTAAGCAACAATAAGTAATCTTACGTTAATAACCCGCGGTAGTTTCGTTAGAAGAGACTACCTGATTTAAAATTTTTTTTTTAAATTAAACTAAAGTCTTTGGTCAAGTGTGATAACCAGATACTTCTAGGGAAGGGAAAAATCCGAGAAGAGGTGCGTAATAGTTTTTTTTATTAACTATTAATAAACTCCTGATTATCGACTCACTGATGGCATACACCCAATACCATAACTCTCATCTATTAAATTTTACTGTTTGAAACAAATTCGTCTACAACATTCTACTTTAGGATGGTATAATATGGTCGAATGCTAAAATAATGGTTCAAAGAAATGGTCCAAAGAAAGTAATGGTAAAATAATGGTTCAAAGAACCATTATTTTACCATTCGACAAAATGCTATTTAATTTGTACTAGCAAATGAATACAATACTATTCCAGTGCTCTAAATTAATATATTTCAATGATAAGTATTTACAACTGTCATCCTGCCATGATGGTAAACAGGATCAGCAAATAGTATTTTTCATCGAACAATACTTGGATTAGCACACTGTTGACTGAGGGATTTATGCAGAAACTATGTCCATCTATTTATCTAAAAAACAAATATTCGGCGTTTGAATGCGTCCACGGATAACAACGCTCGGGTAACAAAGAACGTATTGATACGTCTCACTCAACAATGTGTATATAGGTACTCCATATGATTCTTATAGTTCTGTAAAAAGCTTGAAAATACTCAACTTGAAGTTTAAAAAAAATATATTTCTGACAGTACAGAATCAAAATCCATAGGACAGGTTTGGGAATTTCCGAGTCTTCTATTTTGAATACTATGACATTGTCAATAGTGATTTATCAGATCATACACTATTGAATGGCTTAAACTACAAGTATTACTAATTTTTCTGATAGCAATTTAGTAAAGAAAATATAAATCTACAGGGTGGCTAATAAATACTGTAACACTCCAAAAAATAAGAGTTAATTTTAATCGTTTGGAAAAACAATTTATCTATCTATTTGTGTGATTGGCAACTTTTTGTAAACGCAGACGATTTTTGTTTAAAGTAAAACATGTAGAATATTTTTAAAGATGGAAGCCAAAAGGTTAATGGTTAAACAGCTTTTTGATCGCGGATTTTCTGCAGGTAAAATATTTAAGCAATTAAAATACCTTGGTTTTAATAGGACGTTTATATATAGGACTATAAATCGATTATTGGATACCAATAGCTGTAAAGATCGGCCAAGGTCCGGTCGTCCACGCACTGTTCGTACAAAAGAACGTATCAAAAGAATTCGTGAAAAGATACGAAGAAATCCACAACGTTCTGCAAATAAAATGGCTGCAGAAGAGAACATCAGTCGCAGAACTATGCAATTTATCATAAATGAAGACCTGGGTTTTCGCCGTTATCGCAGAAGAAAAGTTCAAGGTTTGACTACTGCACAAATAGTAAAAAGGTTGCAAAGATGTAAGAAATTGCTGAACCAGCACGGTAGCAAAAGTGTTGAAAAAATAATTTTCTCTGATGAGAAGCTGTTTTGTACAGAACAAAGTTATAATGCTAAAAATGATGTTGTATATTCAACAACCTTCGAGGATATACCTGAAAATCTTCAAACTGTTAAACGCTTTCAGAAGAAGAATTCTGTTATGGTTTGGTCTGCAGTGTCACACAATGGAAAACTGCCTCTGAAATTCATCGATAAAGGGGTAAAAATCAATGCTGAATATTACAAACAGGAAGTATTGGCTACACGTTTATTACCACATGCTAACAGATTGTATCCCAAAAAGAATTGGATATTTCAGCAAGATTCTGCACCGTCCCACCGATCCAAAACAACACAGGAATGACTCCATGCCAATTGCCCGAAGTTTATCAAGCAAGAAGATTGGCCACCTTCTTCACCAGATCTAAATCCTTTAGACTATTTCATTTGGGGGATTTTAGAGTCTAAAGTAAATGCTAAGCAGCACAGAAGTTTGGACTCCCTCAAAGCTTTCATACGGAGTGAATGGGACAAATTATCTCATAAAATGATTCGTGCCGCAATAGGACAGTGGCGTAAGAGATTATGTTTAGTAATCGATAAAGATGGCGGTCGATTCGAGTAAAATTATTTCATGGTAAACTTTCATGTATAATGTTCATAATATTGTTGTATTTTCCATTTTCTATTTCATCTGTGTGTAATTAGATGATTCGATATTTGTCACAGTATTTATTAGCCACCCTGTAATTCCTATTTATGAATGAAAAAATTAGGAACTCCCCAATAAATTTATAACACCATTTCCTCCCTCTAATAAGCCACGGCATCAATACAACAAAAGTCTCAGAAAATATCTATCATGCCCGGTATAAAAGGCTCAAGTCAAGAACAGTGATTTTTAGATGCTTGTTAGTATTGATAAAAAAATCTTTTGACTGGAATGAAAATTTGATTATGAAACAAGAAATGTAATATTCTATACAACATTTATAGACCTAAGCCTTTTATACCAGTCAAAATATTTTTGATTTTTCTATCAATACTAACAAGTATCTAAAAATCACTGTTTTTGACTCAAGCCCTTTATACCGGGCATCATAGATATATTTATTAAATAATTTAGACAGACGAAGTTTCAGTTGGTGCTAATTCTTTTTGCCCCAAAACATCATTATAAACTACTATTTAGTATTTATTCATAGCTTCTAATCTTTCCTAAACGATAAATTAAGTAACTATTTCAGGACTTCTAAGTACCTTTAAAAAATTTAAGGAAAAATCTAAAGGTCTATTTCTAAATCTTTCTGATGAAACAACAACGTTTTTATAAATAATAAATTGATGATTTATTTTGTGTCGTAGAGCTCTAATTTTGATATTCTGTATCTAAAAAAATTATAATAAATATACAGTAAAACCGGATCTCCGGATCAGATTTGTAGACATCTTTATTTAATGTTCACATTAGATAATACTTTTTAACTATGATAGCAATAACGTAACTACAAGCACGCCAAATATTCGCTTTTTAGTTTGATTCAGTGTACAGTTCCTGCATCGATTGTACATTTACTTACGGTAATAAAATGTTTTTTGTTGAGTTTAAGAAAGCTTTACTAGACTTACCAATTCTTTGTTAAGAAATAATGTGAAAATTTATTTTTATATTTTTTAATGTCTTTTACACAATACTATGTAATTTTGACACAATACTTAGTTTTTAATCGTAATAAATTGTAAGTCTGCTTAGTTAACAGAATTTGTTTTGCTTATTACCCATATTACCCGGATTGCCTATGGTCCCAGTTAGTCTGGATAAACGACGGTACACTGTACTTTTTTTATAATTTTTAAAATTTAATCTATATATATAAAACTGACTGACTGACATACAACTCACAGACCAAACCGCTGGACCTAAAGGGCTGAAATTTTGCATGGCAATTCTTCTTATAGCGTAGGGGTGCACTAAGAAAGATTTTTGAAAAATTCTTCTTAGATTTTCTTAAATTAAATTTTTAAGCTGTTTTAGTAACTTTTTTTAAGTTTGTATTTAAAATAATAATTTGAGGGTTATAAAATTTATATCACAAGAAAGATCATAAAAATTCCTTTAAAATGAAATCTTTTTCGAATCTTTACCTCCATTTTCTGATTTTTAGTGAATTTTTAAAGATTAATATTTAGAATTTAATTTATTAAATGCTGATCACGTGATTTCTTTTTCTGGTACTTTAAATAAATTTATCGTCACGTGCATAACAACTAAATAGACCAAAAAAAAATTTTTTCTTGCTAACGCGGCAGACGATTGGACATTATTTTGTCTATAAAAATATCCCTACCGATTTTTTTATAAATATATATTTTATTTCTACATCGATTGTATATATTGATCGTCGTATTTATTATATATTTGTTTTTTTTGGCATTAATTGCATACATTGACCGTTGTATTTAATTTGAATGTACTCCGTAGCGAAGTGCGGGTTTTCAGCTAGTCTATATATATAAAACAGTTTCGTAACTGACTGACTGACATATAAGGCACAGACCAAACCTCTGGACATAAAGGGCTGAAATTTTGCATGGCAATTCTTCTTATAGTGTAGGGGTGCACTAAGGAAGATTTTTGAAAAATACTTCTTAGATTTTTTAAAAATTAAATTTTTAAGCTGTTTTTGTAACTTTTTTCAACTTTACATTTAAAATAATAATCTGAGGGTTATAAAATTTATATGACGAGAAAGATCATAAAAATTCCTTTAAAATGAAATCTTTTTCGAATCTTTACCTCCATTTTCTGATTTTTGGTAAATTTCTAAAATATTAATTTTTAGAATTTAATTTATTAAATGCTGATCACGTGGTTTTTTCTTTTAATTTTGCTTCACGTGCATAACAACGAAATAGACAAAAAAAAATTTCTTGCTAATGCGGCAGGCGATTGGACATTATCCAAAAAAAATATTAACATACAGTAAAAGAAATGTTCCTCAAACTGTACTATATTCTTTAGTATGTTCTATTAGATTTAATTTGAATATTTTCTTCTACATTATTTTGTCTGTAAAAATATCCGTTACGATTTTTTTTTATAAATATATTTTTTCTTTTTTTTTTACATCAATTGCATACATTGATTGTTGTATTTATTATAAACATATATATATATATATATATATATATATATATATATATATATATATATATATATATATATATATATGGCATTAATTGAATGCATTGACCGTTGTATTTAATTTGAAAGAACTCCGTAGTGAAGTACGGGTTTTCAGCTAGTACATGTATAAATTAATTTACATTCAAGTTTCAGTTTTTTCCACTTTTAATACTGTGGAAGGTTTAAAAGTGACTACCGCATCGACTATTTACCCACGACATACAGCTCAAAATAAAAAACAACAACAACAACAACAACAACACAAGGGGAAAAAACCATCTATTTCCAGGAACTCTCCGAGAGAAAATTCAGCTGAGTTATAGCACTCACTGTAAAAACTGAATCACCTGAAGTTCCTCGAACAGCACAACAAAACCACACGACGAACAAGGAAAAATGACTGAACACTGTAAGAGCAAGATCCCGAAATAGTCTGGGGAGGAGCAAATCCCTCGTAAGCAAAGGCGTTCGGGTTTGATCAAATCTTGCGAAGTCATCAACACAATTCAGAGGGATGTTAAAAAGAGGCAAAAAAGGAATAAAAAAAAATAAAATAAAAGTGAAGCTGGGGTATGTCGTTAGAGACAGGAGGAGGAGGAGGAGGGAAAAATCGATAAGAAATTGAATAACGACCTTTTATAGGTGGGGAGAAAAGGGATGTCTGGAAAAAAAACATGTGCTAGGACTGAAGAAGAATTCTAATGCTCACCATTCAACAAATCGTTAAAGGAATCGAAATTCTAATTTCATTAACATTTAGGGAATCTAATGGAAATGATTAAAAAAGATAATATCAAAAGATGACCCCCCCCCCCCAATTTTACAGTATATTATTAATACATACAACCAAACACTAATTAACAAACAAATACTTAAATACGAATACATACAATCAAATTCTAATTTCATTAACATTTAGGGAATCTAGTGGAAATGATTAAAAAAGATATTATCAAAAGAAGGACCCCCCCCCCCCTCCAATTTTAAAGTATATTATTTATACATACACACGTATATTAATTAAATTGGAAAAAATATAAAATGTTTAACTATTACAAATAATATAGAATTCTAGATTAATATAAATATTTGCATAGTAAGACACAGATTAAAACACGTTCCTATGCAAGAACAAAAATATCAAGATTTGAAGCAGAAAACCAAACATGAAGGTAAACCAAAATAATATTTGAAAGAAACATCTATATATATTTGTGGCGCATATTACGAAAGTCTTCATTAAAGCGTCTAGCGCTGATTACTTTTAATTTAAAACTACTTTTCCTATTTTTAATTTAAATCTCGGACAGCAAATTTAAATTATATGCGAGTAAAACTCAGATTTTAAGGCACTGCATTAATTGACATCGCAGATTTTCAATTCCGACGTTAAGCGAAGGGAAATTTCCCCTCTTGGCACTTTCCTAATCATAGATTAGAAAAAGGTGTATGTTTCAGTTCTTTTTATTTGCGTGTGAAGGTAAGACATTAAGACAAAGAGCAAGAAGTTTAGGGAATTTAAAAATTTTCCGTGTTTAATTTTTTACAAGGCATTAAATTATTGACGTCTGACGCTGCAAAATAAAGTTTTTTTTTTAATAGATTGGAATAAAAAGTTTTTTTAAAAATAATTTGCGGGTTGCATTTAAAAATCTATTTTCAAAAGCAGGAAATAGAATCTAATACTATGCATTTACTAATCAGGGATTAGAAAATTTTCGAAAGGAAAATTTCCAATAGCTTAAAATGAGAGTTGAAGGTCTGTCAGGTCAGTTAACGCACGCTTTTAAGTTCTATACAGTCACTCATTATTTATTACGAACTACCAGCTTTTCAACTTGCTTCTTTCCCCTCATATATATATTGAGAATATGTCGTTTAGTTTCAACTGAGTAGTTCTCTTAATGACTTACAGCGACTGTTCTCGCATTCGGTGAATTTTCCGCTATCATCTCGAGGAAGGGTCAAGACAGAAAATACTGAAAACAGGCTCATTTTCATTTTCCTGGCTTAACACATATTGTAGAGCTTTTGGAATCCCATACGCATGTTTCTACGACGACAAAAGTGCCACATGCATCATTTTTATTTTGTTCTATGCGTGCAAACTCAGCAGCCCATCTTATTTTTAAGCTACTTATGTCGGAACGAGAATTTTTCATGAATTTACGTCTTCAACCCTCCAGCAGCGAGTGAGTTTTGTATTTTTCTGTGTAAAAGGATGAGCGAAATTTATATCTTGTACCGGTTCATTGTAGGAGACTTTTAATGCAATTCAAAATAAATAAATAAATAATAAGAATAAAAATAAGGAAAGGAAAAGGATATATTTTATTTATTAACTTACGGGAAACGCGAATATCGCGTTTAACAAAAATACACAGAAAATTTTAGAAAATATACTTCATCGAAACAATAATACTTAAAAAGATACGCATTTCTTGGAAGCAACGATTTCTTAAAAGCTTATGAACATAGCTGGTGAAATAATGTCTACGTGTATCCGAATATATTATAAAATTCACGAGGGAATGACGTTTCGCGCTGTACAACTACTCCAAAATTTCACGGAGACGCGATAATAGCATGGGCTGCCGAAATTAACGGAATACGTAAAACGAGATTTCACAATCGCCCGCAGCTGGAGAGTTAAAAGGAGGTATCTAAAATTCCTTGCATGGAATCACCATAAAATTGTGTACAGAGTTCCTGTGTTCCATTTTCAATAAACTATGTACAGCATTTTTTTTGTTTCGAATAAAAATTATGAAAAGATTTTCCATATACAGCAAAAATTTCTCCCAGGAAAAGTAATTTATTTTTCCCTTTTGAAGTTTTTACATATTTAATGAATAAAATTTTTACAAGTTCGTGAAGACAAACTATTTTGAAACTTTTCCTATAAACAAATCTGAAAAAAAAAATAATAATAATAAAGCTGTTAGGCCAGAAGATATATCAAAAACTAAACTTGCTCAAAATTTTGAGTTAAAAACTTTCTAAAATAATATTTGAAACTGTTCAAGCAGTTTTTTTTTTGAAAGCACAGTGTTTTCGCATACTGTCTAACAAAATCACTACTACATGCAAGTCAATAGAAAAACAGAAATTTTGTGCAAAATTTTGACGCTATTACCTCTGATCGTCCCTTGATTATATATATATATATATATATATATATATATATTCCAAGCTATCTTTTAAATAGTGGTGTGGCAGGGGAAAAGAAAATAATTTTGTAATACACCAAAAGCAAGATACTGAGACGATTTGCAGGCGAAAATCCTTGACGTTTTAAAAGAAAAAAAAAGCTGTTTCCTAAATTTCTGGAACGAAACTTATACATCCCAAAGTAAGCGAAAATCGTGTTATTTAAAAGAAAAAAAACCTGGCACGTCTGGAAAGGGATTTATATAAGAAGGAGTGGAAGAAATTTAGTTAAGATCCAAGAGCAGGAAACAGTCGGGGCTCCGCAGAAAAAGCGTAAGGAAGTGAAAGAGTGTATATGTAAGAGAACGTAACTTCCCTCCCCACTTCTACTGATGCAGAGGAATCACGGGATAACGAAAACGTTTCGGGAAATAGATGAGGGATTTAGGGGAGATCATCAGGCGAGAAAGATGGGAGATCGAAGCGATTAAACGCAGCGAGTAATATTTCCCATTTTTACGACAGACAAAGAATAAGAGCTCGAGAGTACTTGCATTAATGCTCACACAAAAATGAAATAATCAAATAAGTGTTCGCGAAATGAGCGGTAACATTACTGCTATTAAAGTTCATATCAGAATTACAATGGAAATTTAAATAAAAAAATAACATAATAGGTTTTTAATAGAGCTATAAACATTTTATCGATATTGTAAAATTGTATTATTACGCGCAATATCGTACTATTTGTATAATTGCATACCACAGGAGGTGTAAGAAAAATTTTGCAAGAAATAGGAAATAAGTATAAGAATTTTTTAACGTAGGATTACGGTCCTCCATATCGGTCCTCCGGAAAGCAAAATTTCAGATGTCCTGCGTCATGAGTTATAATTTTGGCAGCGCGCCACACCCAGTCTGTATCGCTTGGGCAAGAAGTAAACAGTTAAACAGAAAAGTACCAAAATGGGTCAAAATTTTGACATACATATATATACAGTGGAATCTCGATCAATCGTTTTCGGATCCACCGTTTTTCCGTATGTGTCGTTCATTTTATCCAGTCCCAACGATCATATTGTTTTGTTATGTTTCCGCATCTATCGTTCATTTCAATCGGTCCCTTGAAAAACGATAGATCGAGATACCACTGTATATATGTGTGTGTGTGTGTGTGTGTGTGCGCGCGCGCGCGCGCACGCACACACACACATACATATATATATATACATACATAACACATGCATACATATATACATACAAAAGAGGTAAGCAACGATAAGTAATCCTACGTTAATAATCCGCGGTAGTTTCGTTAGAAGAGACTACCTAATTTTTTTTTTCTAGAAAAGTAGGAATTTTTTTGTAAAAGAAAAAAGCCTGAAAAAAAAAAAGAAAATTATCTAAAAAAAGTACTTTTTAAGCGAAAAGATCAGAAATCATTTTTAAAAAGAAGAATTTTACACTAAAGTAAGAATAAACTCAATTATATGTATGAAAAAACAAACTTTACAACTAATATGTTCGTCAATGCAGAATTTTACGCAAATAGGTTACATGTGCCAGATACGCAACCAATATATAGGTTACATTCTGACCAATATATCTCGCTAAAGAAACAGAAAGATGATTTCTTAACAGTAGGAAAATGACGAAATCAGTTTCAAAAGTAGGCAATGAAATATAGAAAAATATGGGCGATGATTAAGCAATATTGTTAATAGAGTAATAATTGAAAACAAATGGAAGCAAATGCAGTTAATCTAGTTTTACAAATTTTGGAAAATACACTGCTGGGCACACAAATTGCAACACCAAGAAAGACAAGAGATATCACAACAAAATTTATTTTTTAGATAACATGTTGACCAAGTATTAAATGATTAAATTTATAGACTTCTGTGAAGTGTGGTTCCTGCCAAAATAAGTAGCCAGAGTAGCCGCCATTGTTGGAGATAACCGCTGCCACACGCCTCGGCATTGATTCAAAGAGACTTTGGATGAGTTCTTGGGGTACAGCAGACCAAGCAGCTTCCACACGTTGCCAAAGATGATCTGCTGTGGCAGCTGGGGATGGAATCTGGGTAAATCGTACAGCAACCATGGACCACATGTTTTCTCTCGGCGAAAGATCCGGACAGCGAGGCGGCCAGGGAAGCAATTCAATCTGGCGATTGACGAAGAACCGTTGGACAATGCGTGCCACGTGTGGTTGCGCATTATCCTGTTGAAATATGGCTGTGGGCAAGCCCTGAAGGTAAGGAAGGACAACTGGCTCCAACACCTCGGAGATGTAGCGCTGGCTGTTTAAAGTACCGGCAATGCGTACTAGAGGTGTGCGAGAGTGATATCCAATACCGCCCCATACCATAATACCCGGTGCAGGACCAGTGTGGCGGTGCATAACGCAGCTGTTCAGCATCCTCTCTTCACGGTGTCTCCAGACTCAAATGCGACCATCGTGGTGTTGCAGACAGAAGCGTGACTCGTCAGTAAAGACAATTTCATTCCATTCTGCCGTCCACATCCTTCTGTCATCGCACCATTGGCGGCGGACACGTCTGTGGTTCTGCGTCAAGGGTAGACAAAGCAATGGACGTCTTGCGGACAGACCACTCTGCTGTAAACGGCGTCGAATGGTACGCGCAGACACTGGATGATGCGTTACAGACTGCATGTGCTGTGCTATGGTTCGTGATGTGACTGAGCGATCAGTCACTGCCATGCGCACAATTTGCCTGTCATCACGTTTAGTGGTGCGCTGAGGTGGATGCGATCGAACACGCCGGTCCGTCGTACCCTCCTGCATCCAACGATCACATATCCGCATTACAGTTGTTTGGTTTCGTCCAACACGACTACCCATTTCCCTGAAAGATAATCCACAATCTCGGTAGGCCACTATCCTTCCTCTGTCGAACTCGGATACTTGATCAAAAGATGATCGCTGTTTTCGACGAGGCATAATTGATCGTTTTTTTTGAAAAAACCACAAGAAAAACACAATTGCTGAACTTGAAATCGTCGAAATCTCCAAGCCTTAAATAGCGCTTTGAAGTGGCGCCACAGGCGCGCGTGATGTGCATCTGCGCTGAAATTCTAATCATTTGCATATCTCACCTCCACTAATGCATGTTGTAAATTTCATGTTATTTTCATGTTTCCTTCAGGGTGTTGCATTTACAGTGGCCAGCAGTGTACATGAGAAGATACGTAACGTGGCGAGGTTTAAGTTGAAACTTCTAGTTTGAAGAACTAACAGAGCCCATAATTTCCCCTTGCAAAAATAAATGAGACGTCTTTTAATGATATTGAGAGAGAGTAGATCTCAGAGAAAACTAAATTCAGAATAAGCAGAAGAAAAATGATATTAGCTAATCAACGGTCGTTCACTAGCAATAAAACCATTCATGAGCAAATAAATCTGGCTACCAAGGACGCTAAAATTAAAAAATGAATTATGAAAAAATTACAATAAACAAACAACTGCCAGGCATCATAGTTTGGTGAAAAAAAGACATTGGCTTGCTTCCAGTCGTAGGGTGAGAGCTATGGAAGTCTCGTTAGACTATCAGTAACGCGTGACGCCTCAACATGCCACAAATGAGTGAAAAAGGAAGAGTTGTATCACAAACGTGTATATACAAACACACACATCTGGGCGGCATTTTATATATATATATATATATATATATATATATATATATATATATATATATATACATACACACCACACACACATATATAAATCGGGTGCGTCATAAATTCGTGCAAAGTTCAAAAATTCATAATAAAAGAAACAATGCTTGGAAAAATTTTCTGTTTGCGCCTATAAGATCAGAGGGACATTAGATATTAAACATACAAATTAATACATTGCATACATTGACCGTTATATATAATTTGAATATTTTCTTCTACATTATTTTGTCTAAAAAATATCCGTTACGATTTCTTTGCATATATATATGTATATATATGTATGTATGTATATATATATATATATATATATATATATATATATATATATATATATATATATATATATATATATATATATATATATATATATATATATATATATTGCATTAATTACATACATTGACCGTTGTATTTAATTTGAATGTACTCCGTAGCTAAGCACGGGTATTCAGCTAGTTATGTAATAAACTCAAAAGGGGAAATGTGTTGGGGTGTGGAGTGTTTCAACATAATTTTTTACTCTATTTTTTATCGAAATTTTGAAGTGTGATTCTAGTCAACATTAAATCCGTTAACCACGTTCTTACTAGAAGAGAAAGCAGTAATTTTCCTCGGCTTCCCGTAAATCTTCACAGAAAATTTAATCTACTAATGTTAGAAAATTCAATTAGAATAACACACACAACACACGGCCATAAAAGATAAAGAAAACACCCAACATCCGAGGTCTGTTCTCTCGCAGAGGAGAAAGAGTATTTTATTTTGTCAAACGGGGAAGGGCATGAAAATAAAAAATCGGAAATCAAAGGATGGAAGGTGAAAGAAGCAGTGATAGATGCCCACTAGAAGCAGGGGGGAAATCGCCTAGGATTTAAGCAGGGAGATAAAATAAATGGCAGATGCTGGGTCGCAGCAATGGTATTATAACAAAATTCAAAGCGTTGCGAGGTAGAGAAAAGACAGATCAGGTCTAGCAACAGCGGGAGATAGGGGAGGGGGGGGGGGGAAGAATTTTTGAAATGGGAGAGGGTGATAGAAAAACCATCCTTCAAAACCAAAGCAATGCTGAAGAGCTAATTTTTTTTTTTTCTGAAAAAAAAAAATGGTGGAATGTTTTTCATCATTCTGACTTAACAGATGAAAACTTTTGACACACTCCACGAACTAAAGTTTTTGCTTTGCTTGGCATTATTCAAAGGAAAGAAGAATTTTCAGATAAATTTTGAACCAAAAACGGGAATGTAAGATACATTGCAATGCGAAAAAAAATATATTTATTTATTTAAAGTGGCCTGTACAATAAAAATCTTAAAAAAAAGCACTCTATTTTCTTGGGATAATACGCAGTATAAAACTTTTAAAATCAAATACAGCAAAGGGCAAGTCCCTACAATAACTGCATTACCAACTACAACATTGCCCTGTTGTAGAGTGAGCAAAAATAGCACAGATGTATAATGCTGTGCGTCTGAACCCTGAACCAATTTATTGCGGAATGGTATTTTCAATGAGTTGTCATAAATTGAAGTATAAAACTAAAATTCAAGTATATACCTAAAATAAAAGTATATAACCAAAATTCATAAAAGATGATATTATGAAATTTTGCACTGCGTTTTCTTGTTCTATTTTCAGTATTTGACTAACAAAAATATTCTGAAAATAGTCTTGATAAAGAAGCAAAAGTGGGAGGTGGGAAAAAAAGAGGGCGGGGTAATCTGTTCTAACGAAACTATTATTAACGAATTATTAACGTAGGATTACTTCTCGTTGCTTACCTCTTTTTTTTTTTTACAATAAAATTCCTACATACGAAGAGAAGGATCAGAACAACTCTATGCAGAATAGGTCGATGGTAAGAAAAATAAGTTACATATAAGTTACATACACTCTGCCACTCTTTATAACTCGTCATAAATTTTGCTTTACCGCGGACCGTTATGGAGGAACGTAATCCTACGTAGAAAAAAACAGCTTTATTGTTTGTTTGTTGCCTTTAAGCGAAGTTTTAAAAAAATATATCCTAAAGTTACTTTGAAAACTTCAAATCAAAAAAACTTTTGATTTTCCCAAAATTGAGTAATTGTGGCTCCGAATATATAAAAAATTATTTTTAAAAGTAGAAAAAAAATTAAAACAACTCTCTAACAGTACATGTGTTTTTGATATGTATAATGATCTTTATATGAAAATATTTTTATATGTCCTTAAATAAAAAATAAAATTTTCACCCACATCCCCCTAAAAAAACGAAACACCAAATCTGTCAATCACAAATGCCACTTGAACCAAGCGATAAAATAAATGTTACGATCTGATAAGAACAGCAATCCTTAATGAATATATTCATCGTGTGTTATGTTACATATTAAATATATTCAATTCCTCCAGAAAAATGAGTTTTATGAAGTACATCATTCGTTCAATTTTTCAATAGCATTTCAATCAGCAAATTCTAATCATTAACTATGAGGGTTTTATTTCTCCCTTTTCTTTTTGATTGTGCGTTGTACATGGCAATTTTTTAAAAGAAGAAAAAAAAACCTTTTGTATAACGTCTGAAAGTAAACATCATTCGATACATCATTAATTTGTCACTGTGATATAAGCTTCTATAAAACACAAAGAAATTTAAAACTTGCAATCAACTTACCAAATACACCGACTTTCTTGAATCTAATAATTCAAAGATTCTTAACCTGTGAACTAATGTTATCGACTAGAAATATGTAAAACAAGCTCATATTTGTTCCATAAATGACTAAAAATATAAACTTTATATACATATTCCCATGAAAATGACTCGCACACCTATGCCTTATCCTCTCGTAACAGCTATATGTAAATTTCAATTCTTTTTTTTTTTCATTTGTAAAACATGAAATTAAAGTTTAATACTTTTACTTCCCGAATAAATCACTTCGAAAACTTTCTTAACTTGGATCGAACTTGTAATAAAAGAATTTTTCATATAATTCCATGAAAATTCTTTTAAATCCCGAATCTTTACCTAACAGCTAATTCTAATAGCCTTACAATAGCCTCCATGGAGAAACTACTTCCCTTTTATTATGCATCGCATTCCGCGTTTATACCACTCAATCACTTGAAAACAGTAAAAATAAGCTAAAAAATATTAAATGAAAACAAAAAATTATGAAGAATCGAGCAATAGAATTTTTCAGAATTTAAAATGGCAATATAAAATCCTAATGCGGTGAGTTCAAACCCCCCCCCCCCCCAAAAAAAAAAAAAATAAATAAATAAATAAATAAATAAAAATAAATAAATAAATAAATAAGTAAATAAATAAATAAAATAAAGAGTCCGAGATCGATCATGGAAGGTTCGGCCAACCATCCAACAATTCTTCCTTCATTCATTCTTCATTCAAAGCTTCTCTCATTCTACAAACGACTTTTGTTGAAAGCAGTTTGACATTTTCAAACGGCTAAAATTTTTTTTACAAATTTTTTAATAAAACATTTTCCCCCCCTTAAAAATGCAGAATGAAATATTTATATGCGGAAAGGAAAATACGCACAAAATCAAAGACGTCTTTTGTATATTATTATATTTGGTGTTAATTTCTTTCCACCCCACTTTATTTCTATTTATCCTTTTTTGAGAATGCATTGACTAAATTTTTATTTATTTATTTACTAAATTACTATGCAACGAGAATTCGGATCAGAATCGTGTGAAAATAACAGAAAGAAGAGATCTAGATAATGAATCAACGCATAAAAATGTAAATTGATTGATTAATTTAGGGTGAAACACAATAGTCAAGAGTTTTTTAAATTACAATTTTAAGCGTGACACAAATTTCATATTCATTAACACCAATGTTGAGTTAATAACTATAAATTATGGCGCTCTCTCCATTCCCGGAGGTAAAAAAAGCAAGACACCCTACACTTCTAAATCTTAACACCCCCTTTCCCCCTACTTTAATTCTCAATACTTATGATCATAATAAACGCTTGAAGAGAAGCTAAAAAATGCATTATACAGAATTACACTATGTAACAAATTTAAAGCCGTACCATCAGCAATGTAGTAAACACACCTCAGAGTGAGAGGGAAGCAATACAATATTATGTAGAGCAGGGGTTCCCATAGGGCCGGCCATCTGCACCGGGACCCCAGGATTGAGGGGGCCCGACATGATCAAGAACTAAAATGATGTACTCTTGCACATGAATTAATTTTCAATGAAAAGGATGTAAATAACGCCCAAGACACATTGCAATACATACTAAATAATAATTATAATGAGTTATTTCTAAATGTATTAACTGTGTTAAAACTTTACGTTGCCGGTTACTAGAGCAAGTGCTGAGCGCTTTTTCAGCAAATTAAAATTAATAAAGAATTATCTTCGGTCAAGCATGTGTGCATAACGATTAAATGCACTTGCTATATTAAGCATCGAAAAAGAAATTGCAAAAAATTGTAATTTTTCTGAAGTAATTAATGTATTGGCAAAAACAAAATCACGCATTAAATAAACATGCATTAGTAATATATGTTCGTGTTTGTAATTTTTCTTTTACTTTACAAAAAATTTAAGGCCCCAAATTCTTGCACCCAGGACCCTTTATAGAGAAGGCCGGTACTAAATATTTTTATTTATATATTTTACACGTTCAAAATATATGATGTTATTGTTAAATAAGATGTCAAACGGTCCTACAAGACCCTACTTACATTGCCTCCCTTCGCTTTTACCAATCTGTTTGAGACGGAGTTTTCGAAATTAGTTGTTATAAAAGTCAAACAATGATCTAGACCAGGAGTTCCCAACCTTTTTCGTACATCGATCCCTTTTAAAAGAATGATTTTCTTCATCGACCCCCCTCCCATTTTTCTCTATAATATACAGCATACAACATAATTATAATACTAATAATTGCACATAGAACACTTAAAGATAAGAATTTGACTAAGATTTTGAACAAAAATTAGAAAAAGTGGTTCATTAAGTTTATTTTTTAATTATTTTGTATTATTTTCTTTTTTAATTTCACAAATATAAACAAAATTTCAGAAACACAGATTGTAATTGCACAAAAGTTCTATTTCAATTAATGTGGCTGTTGTGCTTGATGCATTGATACAATTTCTTTAATGTTTGACCTGAAATTTTTTATCATTGTATAGTCACAATAACTAACATAATGAATAAAAATATATATATTTATATACACTGCTGGCCACCCAAATTGCAACACCAAGAAAGACAAGAGATATCACAACAAAATTTATTTTGTAGATAACATGTTGACCAAGTATCAAATGATTAAATTTATAGACTTCTGTGAAGTGTGGTTCCTGCCAAAATCAGTAGCCAGAGTAGCCGCCATTGTTGGAGATCACCGCTGCCACACGCCTCGGCATTGATTCAAAGAGACTTTGGATGAGTTCTTGGGATACAGCAGACCAAGCAGCTTCCACACGTTGCCAAAGTTGATCTGCTGTGGCAGCTGGGGATGGAATCTGGGTCAAACGTAGAGCAACCATGGACCACATGTTTTCTATCGGCGAAAGATCCGGAGAGCGAGGCGGCCAGGGAAGCAATTCAATCTGGCGATTGACAAAGAACCGTTGGACAATGCGTGCCACGTGTGGTCGCGCATTATCCTGTTGAAATATGGCTGTGGGCAAGCCCTGAAGGTAAGGAAGGACAACTGGCTCCAACACCTCGGAGATGTAGCGCTGGCTGTTTAAAGTACCGGCAATGCGTACTAGAGGTGTGCGAGAGTGATATCCAATACCGCCCCATACCATAATACCCGGTGCAGGACCAGTGTGGCGGTGCATAACGCAGCTGTTCAGCATCCTCTCTTCACGGTGTCTCCAGACTCGAATGCGACCATCGTGGTGTTGCAGACAGAAGCGTGACTCGTCAGTAAAGACAATTTCATTCCATTCTGCCGTCCACATCCTTCTGTCATCGCACCATTGGCGGCGGAGATGTCTGTGTTTCTGCGTCAAGGGTAGACAAAGCAATGGACGTCTTGCGGACAGACCACTCTGCTGTAAACGGCGTCGAATGGTACGCACAGACACTGGATGATGCGTTACAGACTGCATGTGCTGTGCTATGGTTCGATATGTCACTGAGCGATCCGTCACTGCCATGCGCACAATTTGCCTGTCATCACGTGAAGTGGTGCACTGAGGTGGATGCGATCGAACACGCCAGTCCGTCGTACCCTCCTGCATCCAACGATCACATATCCGCATTACAGTTGTTTGGTTTCGTCCAACACGACTACCGATTTCCCTGAAAGATAATCCACAATCTCGGTAGGCCACTATCCTTCCTCTGTCGAACTCGATACTTGATCAAAAGATGATCGCTGTTTTCGACGAGGCATAATTGATCGTTTTTAGAGAAAACCACAAGAAAAACACAATTGCCGAACTTGAAATCGTCGAAATCTCTAAGCCTTAAATAGCGCTTTGAAGTGGCGTCACAGGCGCGCGTGATGTGCGTCTGCGCTGAAATTCTAATCATTTGCATATCTCACCTCCCCTAATGCATGCTGTAAATTTCATGTTATTTGCATGTTTCCTTCAGGGTGTTGCATTTACAGTGGCCAGCAGTGTATATTAAAACGGATATTATCTAATAATTACATTCCTAAAAAATTAAATCAAATTTCAAAACAGAAAAATTTATCATCGATCCCCAACAGACCCCTGGAATACTATAGACCCTTTTTAAACTTCCATCGACCCCCAAGGGGTCCACCTGTTGGGATCCCGTTGGGAATCTGATGTAAAGTATAATATACAACATGTTATTCAATACATGTTCTGTATTCAGAACAGTAAATTATTATGTTTCAAATAATATATTAAATAATAAATTTCAATAATTTTAAAATAGTACAAGGCTGCTAATAGCAGGCAGTTCTGTTCAACAGAGCCGATGCATTTAACTGCATTGCCATTTATCTCAAAGCATGCACCTTAACTTAAAGTTAGCTGTTAATCAATAGCCCTTTACGATACTTAAAAAAATAAACGAGCAAAACAAAATCACTATCATTTTCTTTATTCGCACTGTTGATTCTCTTCCCTGCAAAGGAATTGCTCATAATAAAACCTCACAGAATTAGCGGCACATTTTTGTCTTATAATTAATCATCAAGGCGATAAGTATAGCATGGATTAATAATATTCCCAGAAGTACCTCTTTCTTGATGTTACCAAGTTTTCAAATGAATCATGGAGCGACTAAATCCGGCAATGAGTCAGTCATCGAAATAAATGAAGCAGAAGAGACATTCTAAGAAATAGCGGGTATTAACTAAGAAGCTTAGACCCGAGAGAGAGGAAATCCGGAAAGATATGAGACAAAGTAGTAAGGGAAAGCTCTAAGGGTCAATAGGTTGCACGCTGCACTTTGGGAAATCCTTTGACTTACACACTGATGTTGGAGACCGAGAGGAAACAAAATCACAGTGGTTGCGTAAGTGTTAGTTAATACCACTCAAGATCCCATGCAAATAGTGAAAACAGTTACTCGCTGAGGCGCTGAGGATGACAAAAATACGCTGTGTGGAGATCTCAAAGGGACAGTTCTAGTTTATTAGCGGAAGGGCAAAGAGTACTTTATTTTCCCATGTTATAACAAATGGAGAAGTTTTGCAATTTAAGAGTTTTCCCCTCATTTTTTCTGAGAATAAAAAAGGGGTATAAAACTTGGAATTACAAGTCCATGTCATGTGTGGCCCAATACTTCATTTTATTAACAGTCCCTAAATATGTTTAACAATATAATAAAAAACCACATATGCTGTGTAAAATAACTGAAACGATACACCCCTTTGGAAAAACGACTTCAAAACAAAATGGACGAAATATGTAATAGTAATAAGTTTTCGAGTGTTATACTAACAGAGTTGCCAGTTTTAGGTAGTAATACGTTTACATATTCAATATAACACCTATCCATAAAACACTCATTACGACCCACCACAAATGAGTCTAACAGGGACATTTTGATCGGGCACCGGGCTCAAGAGGGTGGGTGTGCGGCAAGTTTTGGAAAATTATATATATATATATATATATATATATATATATATATATATATATATATATATATATATATATATATATATATATATATATACACATATATATATATACATATATATATATATATATATAAGAGTTTGTCTGTTTGTCTGCTATAGAATCATAGACTGTTTCACCCACCGGGACCAAATTCAGCACAGTTAATGTTTAGGACCCGAGAAACTTAAATCAGGAAAAACGAAATTTGGGGCTCAATTAGCTTTTTTTAAATTCATTTTTTAATGATTTTTGTGCCCCTAAGCGCACTTCTTAAATGTAGATACAGCCCCTTCACCACAACCAGTCTAATGAGGGGGGGTTCTGAGGGGTGGTTTGAGAGTTAGTCTGGGGGTGACGGGAGGGGGGGGGAGGGCGAAGTGTGCTAGTATAAGTGTGCTAGAATAATGCTAGTATATATATATATATATATATATATATATATATATATATATATATATATAAAGAGAGAGAAAGAGCTATAATCATCACTGTAGTAGAGCTGATTATTTGGATGAGCATACCAAATTTTACATTTCATGGGAATTCGACTCTTGAAAAATCAAAACAAATATCAAATAGAAAAGTTCTAAAACAATATTTAATATATAAAAAATAGAATATACTTTTATTTTATGTTTCGTACGTTCTCAAGTAAAAGAAGAATGTTTTAGTAAGTGTAATAGACCTGTACTTACACAACTAAGTTCTTGCTCCCTTAAAAGGAATTTATCTCCGAGGTAAACCCTCTAAATGAAAAATCCCAACTAGTGTTGTCAGTTCATCCGAACAACAAATGCTAGACCAGGAAGGGGGAAACTGTACCGCATTACAATAAATTCAAATGAAAGGTCATATACAGCTATTCTGATATGTATGAAATCATTTCTGATTTTCATGTTCATCGTTACAGCTTCTGAATAGAGTCGTAAAGAAAAAAAAAAGAGGGGGCAGGTTCTAGTAATAACATCACGACCGAATATTTAATCCAGTGATTCTCAACAAGTATGCAGCGAGATTTGTGTGTGTGTGCATAAATAAAAAAGTACCGCAAGCGTAAAAAAGGTTGGGAATGCTTCATTTAATCTATATTTAAAGCCATACTACTTCAGATAGGCACGCTAAACTTTCAGACAAAAATCCTCTCCTTTTATTAATCATACAATCGATCACAAAAATCGAATCGCAATGAATTCATTGGATTGCCAACAGAATTAGGACTTAAAACCAAATAACAAATAGTAATTTCTTAAGGGCTATGGATTTCCCATTTAGGACATGTTAGATAAACTTAAAAATCAGATAGAAATCAAAGAGATTGTCTGTAATTACAAAATATCTAAGGGGATTTAAGAAAGCATTTTCACGCGTGTGATGTAGTCATCTAAAAAAAAAAAATCTAAAAAAATCAACTGTTTCTATATCACTTTTGGGAGAGTGTTTCTTCCCTTGAGGATATAACGCATCAAAAAAACATTAAGATCTCGTGAACGCCATTTCAACACGTTCGCTCAAAGAGAAAAGAATACATGATCACATAGATCAGAAAAAAAAACTTTGAGGTGAAAAGCATCTGTAACTCAAAGAATTTTCAATAAGTGAATAGGATTGTCACTGCAGAACCATTTCTTTTTAAACTTTACAAACATATCGAAATGTTAAAAACAACTCTAAAATTTAGAAATAGGTCTCTGTTCGGGTAAACTAATATGGTATATCTACACTAGTAGTAAAACCGATCTATAATATATATATATATATATATATATATATATATATATATATATATATATATATATATATATATATATATATATATATATAAATAACTCACATACGGGAGACGTTTTAGTTATTTCTCATCTCCAGTGTTAAGCCTAACTGGCTAAGGATCATGGCTTTATTTTTGATGCATTTGCTCGAACTGAGACCAATCGTTTTATTATTTTCGTTCTTTTTAAAACTATTCGTAGATAAATCTGTTCTTCGACTAATATTATATATATATATATATATATATATATATATATAATAAAATTTTTAACCACCTCTAATCTTTAATCGCCCGTAATACGAATATTCTCTCTATATGGTAACCTTTCCGTCCTTTGGCGATTCACCCCGTCTTTCCAATACTAATCTACCTCGCCAATTTCCGACAATCCGTTTAGAGCTACTTCGGTGTGCTCGCCAGAAGAGGGTTGAAGGCCGTCATTGTAAGAGGATGTGTTTGATGGAATAAACTGCATTTGTTCTTTGAATTGGAATCCCATTCATTTCGGTCTCTGTGTGTTCTATCAGGAGATGGCCATTCGGGTCATTTCATATATATATATATATATATATATATATATATATATATATATATACACACATACATACACACACACACACACACACATGTATATATATATATATATATATATATATATATATATATATATATATATATATATATAAACAGCTGATGACAAAGTTAATGCACGTTTGGGGCAAAATTTAAAAAATGTGGAGTGTGACATTGATTTCGGAGGCTTTTCACGTTTGGTTCATCGGGCAAGAGCATTTTCCACAAGAACATTCACTGAAGAGACACAAAAAGTTCAACTTTTTTAATGAAATAAAAAATTAAATTTCTGTGGGCTGTCTGAAGTTTTTATGAATATGTTAAGGGGACAGTACCCCTTTGCGAAAAATGTTAGAAAATTGACTAAGTTTTCATAATTTTTAACAAATTAACCAATGAACCGAATTTAATGAAAATTTCTGAATTGTTATATGAAACATTACTTGTTGCAACAAAAATATTAGATTCATGTAAATAAATGAATTAGAGAAACTTAATTTATTAACATGTCGTTTTCCTATTTTCATAACCACCATTTGTCACTGCGCGCATGATAACTGATGTAAATTTTAATTTATTAACATGAAACACACTTTAATTAGAAAAATAATATAGATTAACATAGTGGCCTAAAATCTTTTAATTACCTTCATTTTTTATACTTATAATTAACAATAAGTTAAAAAATATTTACAAAAATTTTCTCATAAAAGCTTCTAATTAGCATAGAGCTTTAATAAATTTAATTTAATTTTAAAATTTTAATTAAATTTCTCATAAAGCTTTAAAATTTTTATTTATTAACATGAAACACTTTAATTTGGAAAAACAATTTAGATTAACATAGTGACCTAAAATCTTTCAATTACCTCCATTTTTAATATTTATAATTAACAATTAGTTAAAAAAATTATTTAAAAAAATTTTCTCATTAAACCTTTTGTAAAATGTTTATTACATAAGATAACTCTAAGCTTTTAGGTCTTTTATGTAGAAGGTTAAAATGAATGTGTGTAGGAAATTTAAAGCATTTATCCAGCATAGATTTTGAGATATGCGTGCAAAGTCAGAAAATCATATTTTGAGGTAAATGCATTTGAAGTTAAAATTTTGTATAAAAATCACTGTTTGGATGTTCATAATTATTTATGATACGACGTATCATAATTATTCGTGATACGACACTTATGTAATTGTATCACAAATAGAGTGGTACCAAATTGTTCACAGTAAATCCGGGTTTCAACTAATATAAAAAACAAAAAATCCGTTTTTTGACCATTTAAAAGGTGTACTGTTCAGCTAAATTATAGATATTAATCGATATAACAGGCGTAAACATGTATGTACTCGTAAATTTTACCAAGTTTGCCTTCTTTCTGGATTAAACCCATTCATGATACATACAGTACTTTAATTCTGAAAACAAACCCTCCAAATGACATAAAATATAGATTTGTAAACTCTTGAAAAAAAATGAAACACGAGTCACACATTTTTCTAAAAAATGCCAACGACAATTAACGATTTATTCGAATTTAATCAACGTGCATATCTCTCAAGATAACGGAAGAAATCCCGATAAAAAAAGTAAAAGTCGTTTCAACAGCTAAACTTGTAGAAACAATAAACAGCGTTTCAGTCCGTGGAAAGTAAAAGAGAATGGAAATATTAATGAAAAAAAATTAAATCCAATTACTTCACTTGAATTATTACGCATACATCATGTCATAAATTTTGAATCTTTTTATGAATTTTTAAAAGAAATTTTGACAACAAAAGACATATTTCTACCGAAATAGAAAAAAAAGTAAGAATCATTTTGTCAAAGATTGTTACCGCTCAACTGGCAACAAATCATATTTAAAAAAAACACAATAAATACTCTCACGGCATAATTGAAACTGACAGTACCAGTGACTTATCGAGTATTGTAAAAGACACGTTTTAATTTACACACAATGGATACATTACTTATTGGACAAGAAATGTTCTGAGAAAATGAGTCGATTTGAAACGAAAAGTTAAGTTAATAATAACTGAATTCAAAGAAGTGATCACATACTTATTTATAAGTTATTTTCTTTCTCAAGAATGTTGACAGTTTATATTGCTGTTCCTTTGAAAGAAGTTGCACTTACCGCCGATCAACGTTCAGTTTGAGATACAGTTTAAGACATCGTCGCACTGAATGAACATGTCAGAGATTTAAAGTCAGAAATTTTAATTTCTAATAGATAGGGTCATGTTGGAGGTTTTAACTTCTTTTGATGTTTCTTACATATTAAACGTAAATGTTTGATAGTGTCGTTGTGTTTGCTTGCATCGTAATTTACTTCGATCAGATCGTCCTGTTCATATTTTATACTCATGAATATATTTAAAAAGTGCTGTTCAGTAAGACATTAAATTTAATTGCTTTGTGTTCAGTATTGCTCTATTTTTTTTCAGCTGTTATTTTTACCTTTATCTCTTTGTCTTTTCTTAATTTCTTTTGTTTCGATATTTGATTCTCTTAGAAGCCGTATAAGCTATTCTCAAAAAAGTTCAGGACTTTTAGTAATAATAATAATAATAAACATATGAAAACTTGTTAGCCAATCTCTATATATAAAACAGTTCCGTAACTGACTGACTGGCATATAACGCACAGACCAAACCGCTGGACCTAAAGGGCTGAAATTTTACATAGCGATTCTTCTTATACTGTAGGGGTAGGTAAGAGAGATTTTTTAAAATGATACTTTAATCTAATTCTTTTTGTGATACTTTAAACTAATTTTATGTCAAGTGCATAACAACGAAATAGACAAAAAAAAAATTTTTCCCTTGCTAATGCGCAGACAATTGGGCATTATCCAAAAAAATATTAAAATGCAGTAAAAGACGTGTTTCTCAAACTGTACTATAATAACTGTACTATATTCTTTAGTATGTTCTATTAGATTTAATTTGAATAATTTCTTCTACATTATTTAGTCTATAAAAATATCCGTTACGATTTTTTAATAAATATATTTTTTAGTTTTTTTAACATCAATTGCATGCATATATATATACAGTCGAACCTCCATATATCGAAGTAGCAAATTGCCGGAAAAAAATTCGATATATAGAATTGAGGTTAATTTTATCATAACTCTCCTAAAAAAAATTAAAGCTAATTTTCGTATACGAAACTCCATTCCTAATTTATATGCGAATCCCATTAAATAAAAGTTAATAACTAAAAAATGAATTAATATGAAAGATTTATTGAGTACTACATACCTTTAAAAAAACAATTATCCCGACAGTGGTTACAATGATCACAGTTACATTCTTTTTTTAAAAAAAACTACGAATATCTTGCTGAACAGCCAGTTTTGCGGAAAGTTCAAAGAAATGTTCGTATTTATTCAGTCCACTAAAAACTTAATCAGGGACATTTTCCGCGAATTGAAGTCCACGACATATTATTTCAAATGCCAAAAATTGGGAGATTTTATTCTAAAGTGGAATAAAATCTCCCAATTTGTCTTGAAAAAATTTCCATATATAGAGATTTTTTCGATATATAGAAACAATTTTTCTATGTAATGAACATGGAGATTTGCTAAGAGTTCGATATATAGAAAATTTCGATATAGGGAAGTTCGATATATGGAGGTTCGACTGTATATATATATATATATATATATATATATATATATATATATATATATATATATATATATATATATATATATATATATATATATATATGCATGCAATTGATGTGAAAAAGTATATATATACATAAATATAAATGCGGGAAAACGATAGGTGCGGGCACATAACAAAGAAATATGATCCTCAGGGACTTAGTGAAATAAACGACACAAACGGGAAAACGATGATTCGGGGAACGATCGATCGAGATTCCACTGTATATATATTTGGCATTAATTGCGTACATTGACCGATGTACTCGTATTTAATTTGAATGTACTCCGTAGCGAAGTACGGGTTTTCAGCTAGTTTAGTATAACTGAGTTTCTGGAAAACTAACATCATGTTGCGGAACTTGTAGTGACCTCTAATGAGTGAAGCTGAAATTGAACCTCTCACAATCGAAAGACGAGTTGGTCACGCAGTAATAACTTTACTCCTAAGCTCTCTCACAGAAGTAAAGCAAAGATGCAAGGGTATTATTAGTATATTAAAAATAGAGAGAACATAGAGTTGAGCTGTTTTAAATTTAAGTGAACAGCTATAAAAGAAAATAGGGGGGGGGGAGTGAACTTTTGGCCAATAGTTTATAGGTAAGCATTAAAGGTCACAGTGGATCATTGGACCGAAAAACGGCTTTGAACCAATGTTTTGACTACAGAATGAGAGAGAGATTGGATTACGCTAGAGCTCAATCACTCAGCTCATAGTGTAAAATTTTAACTGCATGACATTAACTTTTACACATGGTTCACGCTATGTACACATACAAAGGCGCGCAGCAAAGGATGGAAAATAAATGCATTTACCCTTCTGCGGAAATGTGTAGCTTACTGAATCTTCTGTATTTTAAGATAAATATTTTTTTTTCGCGAACGATTTCACGTTTCACTTAAGACTAATCCCTTTATACAAAAATGACGAAGGAAGAGAAATAGGAAATGATGAAAAAATTTCAAGTTTGGGATGTGAGGGGAAAAAATGGTTTTTTGATGAAAATCTTCGACAGAACTCACTCATCTGTGAAAGACAATGATTGGCGAATTGGGGAGAAAACTTCAACACTTACAGATTGGAAAAAAAAGCATAAAATAAAGGGAGAAAAATCTCTCAGGAAAAGTATGATTTATTAAATAAATGCTACAACTGATCAGTATGAAATGATGAGTGTTTCCCCTCTCGTTTTAAGCTAAAAATCCCATTAAATAAGAATTCACTCTCGTGAGAATCTATTTGATGACAAAAAAAAGTTTGAAACACCAATAAAGTAGTCAATGCTTTTAACCGTAAATATGAGAATAATTGCCCTATTATGAATAAAAATTAGAAGTTCCTAAAGGGCCAAATATATAAAGACGCCTATGGGTCTGTTCACACAGAATCCATCAGCGTCAGCGTTACTCGTATTGAAATATATTTAACCAATTATAAACCGCCAAATAGTTAGCAACGAAACTGTTAAGACCTGTAATTGGTTTAAAATATGTCAATACGAGTAACGCTGACGGATTTTATATAAACAGGCCCCTTAACCCTGAACAACAGAAGGAAAGTTTAAAAAAAATAACAAAGAACAGTAGTATGAGAAAACTATTTTAATGAACATATACATGTAAGAATCATACCAACCATTGTAATGAACATATTTCAGATATAATATGTATAATATACATATTATATCTGAAATGACCACACAAAAGGGAAAAAATGGCGACTTCTATTAAACGGTGCACTGATATATGAAAGAAAAAACGACTGTTAGGAAAATACAGTCAATAATATGGATTCCCTATATTGTCACAGGATACCTATCGCCATCATCATCACCATAAAAATATTGATGGTGATATTCACAAAACAGTGGCTAGACGATGGTCAAATGGCTAGGACGCTGGCATTCGGTTCCAGAGTCTGTGGGACCGAATGCCAGAGTCCCACTGTTGGCATGGATGTTTGTAGCCGTTCGGAATCGGCTTTCAGCAGTAGGTCCCGGTTTAAATAGCCCTCGTGGAGGGAAAAGTTGATCGTAGCGCTCCAAACCAACCAAACCAAACAACAGGTCACAATCAGAGACAAATATTGTTAATCAAGACAAGCACAAGAGAATTAAACATCACACCATTTCAAACGCAAGGCATACTTATATAGGAAACACGATATAAAAACCAAAGACAGTAAAACAGTGCCATTTTTGGTTGGTGATGTCAGCAATACGGTCACCTTTTTGCTATCATACGACTAAACAGATCGAGAACTACAGTTTAAAGCCGTACTGCTACAAACACCCAGAGAAGTGACACCAGTAAGAATACAGTAAATCCGGCAAGGTGAATTCCTTACATTGAGGGTATAGTTCAATCCGAAGGACGCAGAGCAGGTGGTAATTAAATAAAAACACCACACGGGACTGGTCCCTTGTTCAACAGACAGTCGATAAAGTGGTGCCCGATCATTGAAATAATTATATGGACGGCAAGGCATACAATAAAAAATTCACATTAAAATAATTAATTTGGAATGTCAATATCCCGTGTTGTTTGCCTTAAAAAGAAAGGGGGGGGGGGGACTATGTGAAGAAAAGGCATTTAAAACTGAGAAACCGTTGGAATAGTTCAGTTCAGGAAAACCGAGCTGGAAATTAGAGACTTAACGGTTCGATACCGAAACGAGAGAGATGGTCATTACATATAAAGCCATACAAATGATGGAAGAAAACGAATACGAGAGTGTATTGTCATTGCTTCATTTATTGACAAAATTTTTACGAAAAAATACATTTGTAAAATATATTCTGCTTAAATTTTTTTTTCTACGTCTTTGTGGTGCGATGCCTGTAACGCCTGTTCTCCTTAATATGTCAGCATAAAAAAGATAATTGCTAAAGAACATGACCTTAAAAATAAAACAATGTAAACCTGTTACCGAAAAAACTACTTAATTTATTTCTATATTTTACAAATTACTTTTAACAGGACAATTATTTTTTTTTCTTGTTTGCTTTTTGGAAATATCCAATGAGTTATTTTTGACGGACAGCATAAAAATAAAAAAATTTCACTCACGTATCAAGTACCACTTGATACCACTCTGTTAAAGAGCACATATCTTAAATACGTTAAAAAAAAAGAAGTCTAAGAGATTTACCCAAACACGTTTGCGCAAAAGAAATTGGTTGGAAAAAATGTTGATGAAAGATGCCTGGGGGAATATCTCGGCAATTTTAACGTAAGCGGATTTTACTGTGAACGTTTCTTTGAAAGAAAATGGAATTCTCAAATATCCCTGATCTGTTCACCCCAAGTAAACATTTTCTTATGATCAATCAAATTAATCAGGACCGCGAAAACCCTGACAGGGATAACGGGAAAAAAAAAGGTCTTAAAATGACTTGAAGTGACAGTATAATTAGATCTTAATTAGTTCACTTAAGACTCATTTTTATGGTGGTGAAGCTTGTCAAATAGAAACGATTTGAAAGATGTTATGTACATTTGTATAATAAAGAGTACAGTAAAACCTCGTGTATCCGGCCTCCGTTGATCCGGATCAGATATGTAAACTTTTTTTTTTTAAACGTCACATTAGAAAACAATTTTTAACTATGATAGCAAGAACGTAACTATAAGAACGTCAAATATTCGCTTTTTAGTTTGATTCAATGTACAGTTCCTGCATAGATTGTACAATAAATTATGGTAATAAAATGCTTTTTGTTGAGTTTTGTTGAATTTGTTACTTTTGTTGAATTTTGTTACAAAACAGTTTTTTATCGTAGTCTGCTTAGTTAAGGATTTTGTTTTGCTTATTACGCTTATTACCCGGATTATCGGGATTGCTTATGGTCCCAGTTAGTCCGGATAAACGAGGTTTTACTGTATCTATATAAAAATTACTTCTTGGCACGTGAAACAGAAACACACGTAGACAATATTTTCTGTTGCTATACCAGAACTAAAACTGCTTTTCTAAACAAATTTCTCATGGTAAGGCCAATAACATTACATTTATTAATTACCATTAAATTTATTTTTTTATTACAGCATTTATACATTAACTAGCTGAATACCCATGCTTCGCTGCGGAGTACATCCAAATTAAATACAACGGTCAATGTATGCAGTTAATGCAAAAAAAATAAATAATAATAATAATAATAAAAATAAATAAATAAATTTATAAAAAATCGTAACGTATACTTTTATAGACAAAATAATGTAGAAGAAAATAATCAAATTAAATCTAATAGAACATACTAAAGAATATAGTACAGTTAATATAGGACAGTTTGAGGAACATTTCTTTTACTGCATTTTAATATTTTTTTTTTTTTTTTGGATAATGTCCAATCGTCTGCAGCATTAGAAGGAAGAAAAAAAAATTGTCAATTTATTTCGTTGTTATGCCCGTGACGCAAAATTAATTTTAAAATATCACAAAAAGAAAAACCACGTGATCAGCATTTAATAAATTAAATTCTAAAAATCTTTAAAAATTCACCAAAAATCAGAAAATGGAGGTAAATATTCCAAAAATATTTCATTTTAAAGGAATTTTTATAATCTTTCTCGTGATACAAATTTTATAACCCTGAGATTATTATTTTAAATGCAAACTTGAAATTTTTAAGCTGTTTTGTAACATTCTTTAATTTAAAAAAATCTAAGAAGAATTTTTCAAAAATCTTCCTAAGTGCACCCCTACACGACAAGAAGAATAGACATGCAAAATTTAAACTCTTTAGGTCCAGAGGTTTGGTCTGTGCGTTATCTGTCAGTCAGTCAGTCAGTTACGGAACTGTTTTATATATATATATAGATTATTTAAACATTAATTTATTTAATTTTGCATATTATATTATCTTACAGGCCGTCATCATTAGTGCTCTTCTTGCCACAGAAAACTACCTTGCACTTAGAACTACTTTATCGCTGAGTATATTCAATCAAAATTGTCAGATTTATAAAAATATTTACATTCTTGTCTATATTCCACAAGTTTTTTAATATTGTTGTTTCCCAAAATTGTGTAACAGGTTTATTTTAATCTTTCCATTAACAGGGGTAATATTTGTCTCAAATACTTGGATGGTCTGTTCAAGGAGTTTTATTAATTTTTATGTTGTAGGCGTATTTTTTTAGGTGTATAACGCACTCTAAATATCATCCATGTCTATGATTAAGCTATTAAGACTATCTCCTTGGCGCTAGTTAAGATATATATGGGGCTCCAGATTCATATACCCATACTGTATTGTAGTCGTGGCAATAACTAGTACTTTCAAAGATTTCGCATAAAAAATACTTTATTAATCCTCTTTCAACTTATTGCCATTTTCGTTTTTGCGCCACGCTTCAAAGAGCGTCCTATCCGCCTAAAAGTCTACACATTTCTGCTAACCAAATCACATAAATTTAT
The DNA here is from genome assembly GCA_907164885.2 of Dolomedes plantarius. NCBI lineage: Eukaryota > Metazoa > Arthropoda > Arachnida > Araneae > Dolomedidae > Dolomedes > Dolomedes plantarius. Next base: position 47,688,911 of record OU015500.1, on the reverse strand, counting down.
TTTTAAAATCTCACTTATAAGTTTCTTCCTTATCCTCTACAATTTTATTATAACTGACGCACAAACGCATATATTTATACAATCACATGCATATACTGAAATCTCAATTTATTTTATCCAGTCCTTTGGCATTCATTGAATCTAGGTGCCACTTACACACATTCAACATATAAATTAAGATGATTAAAGCGATATGCATGTTCATTACAAAAATTTTTGAGTATGTTGTCTTATATTAGAGGAAACACAGACGTCATTTCTACACAGAAATATATTAGAACAGAACTAGCCAACTTGAGTACAGTCCCAATCGATTTTTATGCTCTAAAAGAGATCTGCGATCGACCTAGATGTCTTAAACGAAACCTCGGTATCGACGTAATGTGTAAAAGTACATACCAAAAATATACATTCTCCCAATAAGAAACTAGACTTAAATATTATGTTCTGGAAACTTGAAATTATATGAAACTCGTTCATGAACGAATGCTAAATCGGAATTTAAAAATATATATACTGGTCAATAGAGAGAAATAAAAAATCTATCTCTAGTAAAACATGAGATTGCAACACAATAATCAATATTTTTTTAATAAAACAAATAATAAAACAGTAAATAAAACAATAAATTTTAATAAAACAATAAATAAAACAATAATATAACAATATTTGAAACTAAATCTGTTTTAAAGGAAAACTAGAAAAATTCAGTAAATTCTATAGATTTAAAAAAAAAAAAATCTAAGTCCAGAAACTTTATTTACATATTTAGAAAAAGGCGTTATACTGATATCATAGCTGTTCCGAATTCCCTATTTAAATTTTTCTCATTTCTAGAAAACCATCAACATTTTTTAAAATTAATCCGAGTAAAAAACTTAAGAACCCTATAAAAATATATATATCATAAGATGTGATCGACTCGAAAATATTCCGCGATCAGCAAGTTGATTGCATTTCAACCGTTGGTTATCTCTGCATCAGACAAATATAAAATGTTTGCTCGCTTCACCGATATCTCGATACTTTGAGTAGCACCAAAGATAAATTTAATCTGTATTTACATCCAAATTTTGTACAATCTACATCTTCTTGGAACGTATAGCGTTTAATAAACAGTTCCATTAGACGGTAAATTATAATAACGTCATTTTATGAATGTTACATGTTTCCGTCACAATATAAAAAAATTTACGAGTTCATGGAATTCTGTTAGCCAGCACATACTTGACCATTCGATTACGCAAAGTGAAGGCATAAAAAACACATTACCTAAGAAGAAAAAAAAAATTTCTTTAAAAAAAATAATAAAATACTCCACAAGAGGAAAAAAAAGAATCGGAATAGATGTGCTGACAATTGTTACAAAATTAAGTCTCACTGATAAGTCTCATAATCACCCGTACTCCAAGAAAACTCCCAGACACTTCAATCAAAATTTCTTAATTTTGTTTGGGCACCATTATGACGATAGCTCTGCTAAAAATAATACTTAAATTTTCGTTGAACCACAATTGGCTATCCGGAAATTCAAACAATTAACTTCTACACTCTTATACATGTCGTTACACTCAGTACTATATTATGGGTTTTAACAAACAAGCCTAACAAGGTTAATATGAGCATACAGCAGTTTAAAGCGCTTATGAATTCCTAGACATACTTAAAATTATGGGAATGACTATTTATGCCTGAAGTCGAGTCAGAGTGAGACAAACAGCTTGGAATTTAAGATTTACATGCATGAATAAAGGCTTACCAATAAAGAATCACATGAACTTTATATATACACACACACACACACACACATATATATATATTTATTAATTATATATATATATATATATATATATATATATATATATATATATATATAATAAAAATGCCCCATCATTATTAATTGCCTTTGAAAAGCTAACGCGTATTCTAAATTCCTATTTAAAAAACGAAATAACCGAATATTCTAATCTCTTCAATGCACGCGCGGTAAAGTTATTTTTAGACATGATTCAGAATCCCGTGATCTCGATCCCCTTTCAAAAAATCCTACGACTTTGACTCATATACCACATGGTCAGTCAGATGTCAGTTCCTAACCAATTGAAAGAATTGTAAAGAGCTAGCGCCCTCACAGTATATAAAGGTTGAACAATGACTTTCGCCTCTTCCTCGCTTCTTTGCCTTGCCTTTATGTCTGTGTCCTGCTTTTCTCCGGTCATCTGTGAGTTCACTCGCCTCTTCAATATATATGCCTCCACTGTCCTATTCCGTTATTGTGAAACATCATGTCGTCCAACTATGCATTGCCTTGTACGTTCTTCGACGTCTTAAATCATCTCTGTGCGAATACATCACCTGTACCGTTAAAGATAAAGCCGTTTATATATATATATATATATATATATATATATATATATATATATATATATATATATATATATATATATATATATATATATTACATGCATTTACACACACACACACACATGTGCACGAGCGTGTGTGATGAAAATTTGCTTTCACTCGGCGACCCCTTGGTAGAAGATATACTGCGGCGAATTACATCATCCATCCCTTCTGGGATCCAGACCTAACAAGCAGAAAATAAAAAAAAACAATGGTGACACGCCCAAAGACAACAACTCCTCCGAACGCGTCCCATAAGCTTCTTTGCGAGCAAAAATAACCCAAACAAATGCGGCATTCTCTCCGCACGCTTCGCTCGGAGCAAATATTTTCTTTGGATCAATTAAAACTAATCGGCAGCCAAACACAACGGGGCAAGCGCACAAAATGAGTTTCACTGGAGAGAGGGCTGCACGCGCGAACGAAATTATCATTCGATTGATATTTTGAAACGATGAAAATAATTTGAAAATAAAGTAAAGCTAATTTTGGAAACATCTCAACTCTGATATATTATTACGCGACGATTTTATTCATGAAAAATCAGAATAAAAAACAAAACGATTTTTTTATTGAGGGGGGGGGGGGGGTGTTATACTATATAACTATAACTTTCGCGAAAACGCCCATTCATAAATAAAATAAGAACATCTGAACAGAAATTTCCTTTACAATCATGTGAGTTATGAAATTCATAATACGTTTCAATTTTTTTATGAAACGTTATACGAGTGCGTATTCCTTTTACCAGAAACACATAGCTACCAAACTTAAGAAATGATAAACAAAATCATATATATATATATATATATATATATATATAAACAATATTGTATTTATACTTCTTGTAACAAGTACTTGTTTCAAAGTATTTTCTAAACCATTGTACAGACTTGGGTACTTCTTACATTGAAAATAATATTTTTTTTTAAAAAGACATAAGCAAGCAAAGTCATCTTGGGAAAAAACTGACTTAGGCACTTTTTGTACAAAATACCCACAGTTATATATATATGACACTAGATACAAAGTAAAACCAAAAGGAGAAACATAAAGACAGTTTTTAGAGAGGCCTCCATAGAAAGTTGTGATTTTTGTTAAAAAAATTAACTAACACTGGGCGGTGAAAAACCTAACACCTGACATAGGACGGGAGGAAGATTCCCAGGTTTATATAGGGTTTTGGAACCACAGAAATAAAGAAAAACTATTACAGTTATGCATACTTACACACGAAAAAATATACAAACACTTAAATCTCAATAATCCCAGTTAATTAAGACAAAAAATTGGAACACGCAGAAAATCTGAAAATTGAACTTTATACCACAGAAACTTAACCAGTGAGAGATTTTAAATGAACTATATATGATGATTTATATAGTTTAATATGAATTATATAGTTCCAGTTATTTTCAGTTTTTCTTCTGGAAAAGGAAAGAGACATTTTGACATTCTCTAGGAAACACAATTTATATTTCGTTTCTAAACTTACGTGAAGCATGAGTAATTAGCTCACATGAATAATGGGGAATTTTTGGGTTGTCTCTACATAACTTTTGTTACATTTGATCACGTAGATACTAATAATGATAGTATATCAGTATATGTATCATTCTTTACACGCCAATAGTGTAATGTTTTACGGTAAAATAATAATTTAATAAATATAAAATGAAGACAAAACTGCAGTGCTTAAGGATTTGTTCCTGATTAGCCCCGGTTTTAATCCTTCATCATTATTATATCACTGTTATCATCCTCTATACCTTTAAATGATGTTCAGAATAGGTCCTATTTATAGGAAAACAGCCACGGCTGCCACAAATTATGGCACATAAATTGACGATGCCACAAACAGAAGAACGCTGAAAACCACTTGAGTTAGCCACTCGCGGGGATGGCTGTGCTATTTAAGTGCATATCGCATTGATTACAGAGGGTGACACAGTATTCTACGACTCCACTTATCACCTTCCATCTCGCAAATCTCCAGCAGACACTCCCTGGTGTCACCAGCAAAAACAGCCGAAAACAAACGACACTGTGGGTCAGGATGCCAGGAAAAGGAAGCCCAAGATCAATCCCATCCCTCCTTACCCCACCTCCGAAGAGCACCAGGGTAGGCCCAGACCGACGGGGATCGATATCTTACGGCTATGGTTAGGGGGTGCAATGAACGCGATCAGTTGTGGAGGGAAAGCTTGTTAGAGGAGGTTGGGTTTAGACGTGGCTGGCGGAGTGTTTATTTTCCTACGAAAATCTGGAACTAAGAATAGAAGTAAACGAAATTAATTAATGAAATACCACTGAAAGCTGCAGTATTTTGAGAGCTCTCGAAAGCAGACATGATAATTATGGAACTTTAATTCTAGCGCAAAGTGATAATGAATGGGGTAGTAGAAACTTTGTGATGGAAGAGGTTTCAGAAAAAATGAAAAACCTTCGGAAACGAGGGGGGGGGGGGGGTTTAAAATTCTCAAAAATGTAATTAATCAAGTTTAATAAGCCTCATAAATAGCTTTTTCTCATTTATAAACTTGTAACAGGAACTCATCCCCGCATCCACACTTCTATCAAATTTATCTTCATATTATAATGTAATCTCATATTACTGTAAAATAAAACTAGCTGGCTAAGGAGTCGAAGCTAAACTGTTTCCGGACGTATATGTTAACAGTTACACAACAGTGCAATGCCCTGATATTTGTTAATAAGTTTTCCCAAATGTCCACCACCTAAAAAGCCCCAAAATTTATTTAAAAATAATTCTCAATTTTTCAGACATTTTGCAACACATTCGTAGATTTATCAATCTTTCCTTCACTTAACTATAAAACTGGCTACCAGGAATCTGAACCCTGTCTGGGTAGATGTTAGGGCCACTAAGATTCAGATTTGACGCCAAACAAGAGACAAATTTCAGCGCCTTCATAAGAAGAAAAAAAAATTAAATATCCTGCAGGGAAGTCTAGGAGGTTTTTTTCTTTGTTTTTTTTTTGTGTGTGTGTGTGTGCAAGAGAGAGAGAGAGAACATTTTTAAAGAAGAGCTAATTGCTAATCTCATGAATGTATTCAGCCCTATTACGCCACTAAGTCACATCACGACGGTATTCCCAAATAAACCAAGCAAGGCCAAATTAACGGGATTAGTAAGTAAATGTATGTGTACTTTTTTTAAAATATATATATACGCAGAAATGAACGCAATAAAAAATGTTTAGCGTTTCAAGGCTTATCTTTTCTAATATTCTACCAGAAAGGGTTTTTGATACCCATTGTATATAACAATGCCATAACACAATGATATCTTTCACAAAATTCATTAACAAGATTTATAATTTATTTACTGGAGGTAACGCATGATTGAATACAGCTGTTAATTTTAAAATATAAAAAAATAAATAAAATAAATGAAATGAAAAAGACATAGTTAGAAACAGTTCGAAATTTTTTTTTATTTAAACCCATCTTTGTTTTTTAAAAAAATGGTTCATATTTTGAAGAGATTGTGCAACTCTGACATCTTACGCACCACTTCTGATAACCATCATAAAAAATAACAAAACTAAACTTTTTGAAAATGGAATACAGCTTTTGGATCGAGATGGAAGTTTCAGAAAGATTACGAACGACTTTATTCAATACCAACATTATATAGTGCTATTCACAAATATAGAAGTTTTAACATTTGCGGTATGTTCTTTGTGACACTGTTCTCCAATATGGAAATTCTCGTATTTAGAAGGAAAATTATATAAACATTAAACAGGAATACAAAACTTCTAAATATCCCCAATAAATAATAAGGATGGCAACTAATTTCGATTTAATAAATAGCTCATCATCAGGTCGAGGGGATCGTTAGATGGAATTTTCTCTATGTGGATTATTCACATGCGCATTCTCCCATTGTCGCTAGAAACAATCACACTTAATGCTTCTCGGCCAGTTAAAGCTATTAATTAGTTCAAAACTGGTAGCCTTCCATATTTCTGTGCTCAAATGGCAAAATGTTATAAGAAACTTTTTTTTTAAAAAGAGTTTTTCACATTCTGCATTCTCGTTTGCCGATATTTTCTATTTACTGTAACTACTGTAATTGCCAACTATTTTTCTGAAACATTGGTACCGCGTTTGCTCATGTAAAACAAATTACTGATTTTTCGTGACATCTTGAATCTTAGAATTGCTGTCACGTAAATTTCTTACAACATTTTGCCATCTGAGCACAAATTTTTTTTTGTTGGTATTAAGAAATTGAGTTTTTCAAAAATTTCATGAAAGTAATACATCATCGTCTAGTCTACTGCTGAAAGATTAAATGGTAAATTATGTGACTATGAACTTGTTGAAATTAGACACTTTGCACAAAGATTAATACACAACTGAAATAAATCAGAAACATATCATAGAATTAACAATAAATAACAATGATATTCCTAGACCCATTAGCAGCATGAAGACTAAAATATATTCTGAGATTTATCAACTAGTTTTCTCTACCGACTGTGCTTTAATCAGCTTAACAATTACTATGAACATTAATGAAATTAATTATACAAAAGTTATATAGATTTAAATTAAAAAAATTAATCTTTCTGAATGGAAGGACTTGTAGGATAGAGGCACAACTTCCAATCAAAAGACTCCGTATATTAGAATCCTGGGTTAAAGTTTCAAATTCAAACTCAATCGGTAATTTATATGTACGTTTAGCTTCAATTATGACTCCGACTGCATTAAAATAAATGCTTCATTCAGGCCACAAAATATGTGTATCAACATTTTGCGTATTTGTTGCAAGTCTCATTATTAAGAGCCTTTCTTTTTGTTTTTAATGAGGGATGCTGCTAGTGATCAGTAAAAGCTTCTAGTGTTTTTCTTTCTTTTTTTATGTTTGTAAAAACATGTTGCATCATTACATATTTTTTTTCTCTCTCCTCAACCAATGCAGCTACAATGGATTTTTTTTTTTTTTTTGTAAAAATTAATTTTCGTTTGTTTTAATTAAGCTCAACACAAATTACCCATTAAGGGATAACTCCGGTACGGATGCCCCAGTTCTCTTTTAGTGATTTTTGTTGCACTAATCTCTCACCTTTTGTTGTTTTATTTAGTTTCATGCTCGGCTGCCATAACTAAAACGGAAAACTTCCGGTATAATATACATTAAAATGCAGTTGAATAATACGCGAACAATGTCGCGTGTTCTCTTTATTCGTTCTAACAGCCTACAGTACAATGGCTTTGCCTTCGGAGCACGTGCTGTAATTATAGAGTACGTAGGGTGCTGGTTCTTATTTATGAGAGAACCTTAAGCACGCAATTTCTTCTGGCAAGGATGTGCAAAAAAAATGTGTCAATTAGAGTATTTCTTATGGTGCGGACGGTGAAATATTGGGCAATGCCGTTATCTGCATATTCGTTCATAGAATCTTACCCATGTCAGTTCGAGATAGTTTTGAATCGAAAGCAGTGATGCGATTTTTTTTCTACTCATTCTGTAGTGGCTCCTTAACGTATCATCACATTTATAAAAGGTCATTTTTGATCAGATTATCACTGTATATTTTCCTTATATTTGCATAGAATTCCTGCCTGACAATCAAAAGCAAATATTTTCAATTACTTTACTTTTTTGATAAAATTAATAGGTTTGAACTTTCTCCTCCGTAAACTTTGGAAACGTCACGGTCGGATCTTTAATAATATATAAATAATAATAATAATAAATAAATAAATTAAAAAATTAAAAAATAAATTAATTAATTAAAAAACAAAAATAAAATAATAGAAAAAAACAGGTGAACACTGAATTTTTTCATTCTGTATTTTTTTCGTGAATTCCCAGGAAAATCAAAAATTTAAAATTACTTAACCTTGATGAAATTCAGAACTTTTTCACAAAATAAAATATTATGTCCCTTCTCTTTATAGAAAACATAATATTTTTTAAAAATCATCCACGGTATGCCTCGAAATGGCGTAATTGACCTCTCATGCCCGTTTGAAAGTGTTTAAAACTCTTCACCAGTCGATAACTCCGGAGTAGCCAATGACGTTTACGCTCATCACCAATCAATAAAGTGTGAAAAGCTGCGTACTTATACGCAACCAGTAATAATTATCTAGAAGTCAGATAGGTTATGTCTAAAATTGAAAATTTATCACGCTCGTAACTGGACGTTAAACAGCGTATAATACCTCTAATGCTAGTATCACACTTACAGACTTATTTCCAGGACGGAATCCTGCGCGAAAAGCGACTTATCGCAGGCGTGTAAATCTAAAAAAAAAAATCTCAAAAAAGAAGTTAGGTAGGAAGTTTTACGTACTTTTCATAATAAATTATAACACTCAACATATGAAAAAAATATGCTCAAGCTACATAATTTCAGGAAGAATCCTGAGGCATCGCGCAAATCTACTCATTAATCTAATTAACAAACCACAAGGTTTGTTCAAACAATATGCGGTGGCCTCGAATCACAAAGGGGAAGTCTGTTTTCAGATAAAACAAAAATGGTCAGAACTGAAATGTTTGCAGAAGCCCGGGGTTTTTCCTACAAGGCCGAATGAAGGTTTAAAATACGCTAATTTTCCGAAACTTTGCTTAAACACTGCCCCACACCCTCATGTTTTCCCCCAAACCGGAACACATTTTCAGATTACGAAGACCTTTTCGTAAGGAAACGGGTGAATTTTCTACGCGAAATGTTTTGCTGCAATCAATTTATTTTACTCGAAGTTGCAGAATTAATTTAAAGTATCACAAAAAGAATTCAGCATTTAATAAATTAAATTCTAAAAATTAATCTTTAAAAATTCACCAAAAATCAGAAAATGGAGGCAAAGATTCGAAAAAGATTTCAGTTTAAAGGACTTTTTAGGATCTTTCTTGTGATATAAATTTTATAACCCTCAGATTATTATTTTAAATGCAAACTTAAAAGAATGTTACAAAAACAACTTAAAAATTTAATTTAAAAAAATCTCGGAAGAATTTTTAAAAAATACTTAGTGCACCCCTACACTATAAGGAGAATCGCCATACAAAATTTCAACCCTTTAGGTCCAGCGGTTTGGTCTGTGTGTTATCTGTCAGTCAGTTATGGAACTGTTTTATATATATAGATAACTTAAGGGAGTTCGAACGGAATTTTTAATAAGAAACTTTAGAGGTCCTGAAATTGAAAATTAAATAAAAGAACCACCTTTCAACCCATGGCGTTACTGCATGGCTGAGGAAATATTATTTAAAATTGCAAAAATCTGAAAAAAAAAAAAATTCTTTCCATAGCATAAAAGGCACTCATAATGAAAATAAGCATCTGCATTCCATTCTATCTTGCAAGAATAAAGCAGGAATTACTTAACTCGAATTTACACACTATTTTCACAAAATCAAGAAAAAAATTATCAAGTTATCCACTGAAATTTTGGAAACATTACAAATGTTACATAAATTTTAAGGACTTAGCAAAGTTCCGACATGTCAAACCACGAAATACCATAAAACTGCAGATGATGAAAGATAGCGAGAAAATGAAATCAAACTTGTTGAAAAAGTCATTCCAATATGAACGTAAGAAAATACCTAATTTCTATTAATATATTAGATCCCACCGCATACCCGGGTTTTCTTACAAAACCTAATGGAGTATTTTCGCGTGCTTTATCATTTTCCAATACCGTGGAAGGAAGGTCATAAAAAATAGCCGTGCATGGGAATTAGCTTTTCTCAATCAACCACACGCACTGCTACTCCATGCGCCGTGAATTCCGGAGATATCGCATCAGGGATGTTAATGGCCGAAGCGGGCCTTGTCTGACGGCAAGCATCGAGATATTACGAGCTCCCTCCCCTGCGATGGAGAGCCGTAAAGAACGGGATGAAAGAAAAGGCTAAAGAAAGAAAAAAATATTAATTTTGAAAATGGAATTAGAGTAATAATGACAAGGTGTGCATATTTATCACTCGCTGCAAAGAAAACCGTCGGGAAAGAAATTTGATGTTCAGTTAATGAAAAAAAAAATTGGGGTTCAATAAAAATGAATGGTTTGAGGTATGAAATAAGTCAGAGAGTTCAGAGAACATCACGCTTCGATGAGCAACTATAAAAATTTAGTGTCGCACAAAGTTAACTGCTTGATCATACTTGTTTTAATACTTGCATGTAATTACTAATGCGCTTAACATGCAGAATACTAATTAATGTTAATATTAAATTAATCAATTAGGAAAATATTATTTAAATGAAACATAATTATGCCGCTGTTTCATATATATTTTTTCTTAATTACGAACACGAACTAAAGGCCTGATTAGCAGTCTACGAGCATAACTTAAAATAAATAAATAAAAATAACTATAATCGAACAAAAATCGAATTTCGGAAGAAAAAAAAATTTATAAAAATTTCTAGGAAGACTTTGCCACTGTGGTATTATCTACCACATTAGGGCATTTATTTATAAAATCGATAGTAAACGGGCCCGTAGTCCAAAATGAAATATTAGAGGGAGTAAAAGCACAAAAAAGAAAGTCCAGGGTTCCATAAAATGTCAGTTTCAGCTATTAAATATGCTACAGAGTTTCGCGAGCGCCACACATAAATAACTGAAAATTTAGTATCCCGCGTAGTAATGTAGTTAACAGCGCAATCACCACTTGCAATAACTGATATAGTTAATTTGCAGAATTTTAACTAAAACAAATTAAGTAATAAAGATAACACGTTATTACCGTGGACTAAAATTTTTCCACTTTCATGTAAAATGCTAGACATAAACTCGAACTTTTTAAAATTTAAATTTCTAAAACAAAATAAATGTATAATTTGAAGGTTTATAAGATATTGAAGGATTATGGTCTATGGATAACTGCATAACACATATAGAGGAAATGGAGAGATCGAAACAATTAGGAAATAAAGAAAATAAATAAAGAAACTAAACTCTGGAACAAAATAACAGAAAATGCTACAAAGACAAAAACACAAGTATAATCTACCAAAATCAGAGCTGTAACGATTAAGTTAGTTATAAACAGGTCACAGATTTGAACAGAAACATGAACTTTTAACAGCACTTAAAAAACTCTATTTAAGACATAAATTTCCTTTCTTTAACATCAAAACTTTTCCCTGCTGAGTCTTAAAAATTTGTTTAGATTTTAGTTGATGCCCTGTATGAACATTAGCCTTCCAATTACTACATAAGATTTTTCTAATATGGGCTCGCTAAATCCGTAGACAGGAAAGCCCCTTTATGAGGTCAGAGAGGGTGGAAAATGGTACGACCGCTCCCCAGATGTCGCCCTGGGGGTGCTGGGTCAAAATTGAGGTGGCACCTGGCTAATCGGACTCCGACCCTTGTGGTGCTAATATAAACCGAAGCCGCACCCCTCAGCCAATATGGACCTGATCTCGAATACTTCTGGCCAAGAGGCAATAGAAACACCAAAAAAGGGCGCAGTGACCCGGTTGGCAAAGGCAGCGAGCCAGTGATCTGAACGTCTCTGGCCCGATGCCGGTCGCTGACAAATCCACTGCCGTGTACACTAATGGCAGATGGTGCACGAAAAATCTGTCGTGGCTCCAATGTCCTTCAAGTTCTCAAATTCACCTCTGGAGGGGCGGGGTCAAGAAATCCGGTCTCGTCACTTGACTCGGTTCAAAATTACTAAACTAGTCCTTTAGTCATGTTGGACTGCAACCCTTGTGATGCTATTAAAAACTGGAGCCGCACCACTTTGCCCATGAGCCGTTATGGGCTTGAACTGGCAATATACTATCGGTCAAGGGGCATCAGTCTCCACAACAACAACAGAAACACCAACAACAGTTTTTTTTCTAAGGTTTACGTGCTTAACTAAATACGCACGTGAATACATGAGAAATTTTATCTTACTGCTCTGAAACCCGTAAATTAAAATAACTACAACACAAAATCCTAAAAATACATTCCCTCATAAATAATTGCGTCTCTGAGCCACACGTACAAGAACTTCCGTTTTACATTTCTTCTCCGCTCCAGAGACATAACGGCGCAGAAAGCCTGGAACACATTTTCAAGTGCAATACTAGAAATTGGGCCCGAGAGAAATGGGTAAAAATTCCGTGCATATGCTAATAGAAAACACCAGTCACGCGAAAAAATGTGATACTAAGAGATTCTGAACCATTTTCATGCAGTGTAAGCTATAATTAGACAACAATTACGAATTAATAATGCTTGGAAATTAAAAAAAAAAAAATGGCGCCAAGAGTAAATTATAAGTTCTGGTGGAGCAAGAAGGTTGCACGGGTAACAATGAATTTGATTTTTCCATTAACGAGTAAAAACCCGAACAATGTTTCAGATATTCAGAACATGTAAAGAATATTTAGACAGCAAGTGAGCACTGAAAAGGGATACTGTGGATACTTGCAAAATAAGGAAATGAAGAATAATTGCAACTCACGATGTAAAAAGAGAGGCGGAAAATTTAAACAATGAAAATTTAAGTAAATTATAAAGAGAGAACATTAAAATATAAATATATGTAGCGTTTATTTAAGTAAAAATATACCGGTTATTTAAGTAAAAATATACACAAGTTTAATATTATTGGGTGTGTGTGTGTATGTGACAACACTATGACCTAGCAAAGGATAGCTTATAGAAAAAAATAAATGGGTGCGCATAGTGCACGAAACTGAAACTCAAGGTTGGCAGGGCTCAAATGAATTCAGTTTTTCCATCAATGAATTCGTGAAAAGGAAATGGTATAAAAGCCAAACCAGACCAGGAGGAAAAGCAATCTGTTCGCTCATGAATTCCAATGGGTGGAAAACATGAGATAACAGAGAACTAAGAGAAGGGAGGACCTTGAGTGGAAGTCCCGAAGTTAGTTAAGTATATTAAAAATATATATTTAAAAATATACCTTTCAATCTTAATCATTGTAGGGTTCAGCGAGTAAATTGAAGGGGTGTTTCAAAGTGTCAGTATAGAAAAGGTACCAACTTTCAGTTCGAATCAGGGGAAGAAAGAATTTCCGAAAATGAAAAGAAGAAATATGCTAGAAAAGTGCTACACATAAGCATTAATAAATTGAGTCAAAAGATACAAAATGAAGTCTTGAAAAAAAAAGGAGAACCACCGATATGCAAAAATATGTCCCCAGTCGGGGAATAACCAAGCAAAGAAGACACGGGGGTGGCTTATAATCTCCCAATGGGTGCTGTTTAATAACTGTGTTATAAAGGGAGTTAGTAAACCATTTACGGATTAACAGAAGTGATGCAGTTTAACTTCTGAGGCTGTATTTATTAAATTTTATAGAAATCGATACGGCATTGATACTGTAAAAGTCAGCCTCGAAAGATATTGCTCAGAAAATTCTAATTATTTTTCAGACGCTTTTTTCAAGCTTCCCATTTTTCTGATATTTTAAACACAAATCTCCTTGCACAAACATTGGCAAGAGAAAAAAGAAACTGCTTCTGATTGGTTGCATCGGGGGGACCCATGTGCAATTTTAGTCCAGTGGATATCCCCTGTTCTGCCTAGTGTTGGTACACAAAAGCCGACGGCGGCATTCCAGGCATATACAAAAGTGTCATGATATTCGACTTTAGATGCGTGGATCACTCCGCCCTATGCAAATCCGTATTTATACACATTAAAACGGATATTATTATCTAATAATTACATTCCTAAAAACTTAAATTTTAAAACAGAAAAAATTATCATAGACCCCCCCCCCCCAATAGACCCTTTTTAAACTTCCATCGACCCCCAAGGGGTCCACCTGGACCCCGTTGTGAATCCCTGATCTAGACTATATAAGATGTCATCAATGATGGTGTCAAATTTGTTTCACTAACCTCCTCTTCTACCAGTAATTCTTGAATACCATCAGGATTCACACCATCAAAACTTTCCTCTGCAAGTGACACGGCAAGTTCTACTATCGCACCGATTCTGTTTTTTGCAGGTTCAGATAGATTTCTGATTTGAACTGACTCTTGCCATCCATATTTATCCAACAGTTAATGTTTGACGCTTTTATTTCTTTAATGGATGCAGAAGTGAAATTAATACAGTCAAAAATAGCAAAGAGATTCCACACTCCCATGACTTCGATAGATTTGTTGTCGATTTAATTAAAACCCACTGCAGCGACTGCCTGATGTAATTAGTTTTAAATGCAGCTACAATTCCCTGATCTAATGGCTGAAGTTATGAAATGTATCGATTTTAATATTCTTATCCCCGAATATATTATTTCCATATTTGGGTGATTTAAATCTTTCTGCTGGCTTGGTGCATTATCCAATATCAGTAAAACTCATCAGATGCCGGGTTGTACGGGGATTCCCCTAATTCTCCAACCGTGCTACAGTGAAACTGTGTAATAGGAATGTGGTGTTATATGGGGGGTTGCCTGTACTTGTCACCAATGCTGCACATATATAAGTTACTAACTAGATATATATTATGAATTTATAAACTAACAAATGAAGTACTATGAATTAATAGGAAATGAATTGACTATTTATGAGTAAATTTTATGACTTATCATAGCATTGACTGATTTGATGTATATTATCGCAATTCGTAGGGAGAAAACGGTTATTTAACTTGGTTATGATTTCTATATATCAATCTGCTATGTTTTTCAAGGTAGACTGCAGCAGAAGCTGGTATTCCCCCCCCCCCACACGTTTGATACACGCAAATGATACCACGGAATATTATCGTCACTTAAGGGGGGTCCAGGACACAAAATTCCTAAAATTTTCGAAAATTTTTTTATTGCATTAAAAAACTGTTCTTTTCCGCTTAAAATGACATTTAAGTCACGTTTCTATCTTAATTAGAACAAGAGATATTAATTTTATTTTTTGCAACTTTCTAATAGCAGCCAATCTTTGTTTAAACCTGTAAATGTGTCTTTTCTCCATTTGCATTCTTTAAATTGTTATCAGTCAAGAACCGTTAAAGATAAATGGTTCAGACTTGGAACATATCGTTTTCAATTATTTTACTTTAATTTTAATTCAGCAAATTTGAAAAAAATATTTACTTTTGAAAATAAGATTTTTTAAAAATAAGCTACATAATATCTTTTGAAATTTTTACTATAAATATTTTAAATTTTTTTAAATTAATATTTTAAAAAATGCTGAATTAAATTAAAACTTATATATTTCTGTTTAATTAAATGAAAAAATTTTAGAATTCGAGAAATAATATTTGGAGTTATAACAATTTTAAATTACCCCACATTTTTTTAAATTTTAAATTAAAATTTTCTTAACTTTGAGAAGTTTTATGATGGGATTTTGATTACAAACTATATGGTTAACCATCACAAAAAAAATTGAAAATTTGAACTTAATAAATAAAAGAAAAATTTTAAATGTGTCCCGGATCCCCTAAACCAACACATTTAAAGATGTTTGCAGATCGATATCATATTTTATAATTTTATTCATTAATTTATTATTTCCTTTTCATGCTTTTTCTCAGAAGCACAGTTCACTTAATGGAAAGTTTAATTTTTAATTAAAATACGGGCCAAAACTTGAAAAAATAAGTCGACCCTATGAGATAATAAGACATTAACCAAAAGTGGGGATATAAAACAAGTTACGGGGTGAATCCAGGGAAAATTTTCAATTTGACAGCAAAAAGTAAACACAGCGCTAAATCACTCCAATACACACTAATTCTCGTTAATAAAGCAAACCGTGACAACGCGTCTCCTAATGCATATTGACATTCATTACCCATACTAAAAGCAAAAGGTCATAAACGGAGGCGCTAGCAAATTTGTTTTTCCTAATAAAACGTTCCACCATACTGATTAGAGAGTACGTTGTTTTACCACTCGGAATACTAATGACAGGCCGCGAGTCTTGTTCGCGTGGCAGTGAAAGGAATGCCTAAAGAAATTAAGACTTTTCTTATGGATCGGGCAGGATGTAAAATCAGATAAGAAGCGTTTAATGATTGCGTGGTAGGAAAAGAAATGGGAATATTTAATTAAAGACGGAAAAAAAAAGTTTTTTTCTGTCCTACCAGATGATTTGTTGTTACGTGAACGGAGCGGAATAATTCAGTAGTAATCCACAGAGATTTGCGAGAGACACAACTGTAGTTCATTCAACTCGCTTATTCATAAAAAAATACATATATGGTTTTAGTGACAAATAAATATATAAAATTTAGAAACAATGCTTTAATCGAGAAGCTTTAAACAATACTAATCGGCTTTCAGATGTTATAAGAAATGCAGTGACTTGCGAGTATTCACAATTACAGATTAAAATTAAATCTGAAAAACTTGTAATGAATCTGATCTTTAAAAAAAATTCCTTAATTCGAATTGTCGTCGCATTGAAGTAAATCTAAATAGTCGTCTAAGATTCACTTACACTCATCCCAAACTTTCTCACTGACCATGAAATCCTCTAACAGAAAGCTGAGAAGTCGACAAAGGGATTGAGACTAGTCATCATAAAAGATGGGAATGTAAATAATAAACTGAATTTAAAGTAGTCATTATCAAATACTTCATATTTGGTATCTGAAATGCTAAACAGAGATATCGTACAAAATTCGCGTCACACAGCAACCCAGTGCAGAAGCGCTGAATGTTATAATTCACCGCGGTGTGTGGTCGAAAAACGGTCAATAATAAAACTCTTATAACAACTCCAGGGGCAAAAAATAAAGACTTGAGGAATACTAAAGGCGTAAAATAAAAGCTGTCTGTGTGGCCATTGATAGCTATCAAAAGACTATAAATATTGAAAGATAGATGGTGACGTTATTTTATGGCGCACAATAAAACTTTCAAATAATTGTCAAAGTGGTATATCAAACGAAAATTATGGTGGGGGAGGTACTTGGTAGACTGTGACCATGAGCAGTGAAATAAGGGACCAATTGGGGCAGGAATTGCTAAGAGAAAGGCAGCCCACTGTCCAATGAGAGAAAAAGGGGAGGGCCAAAATGGTCCCGGTAAACGGACAACAGCCCCTCCATGAAGGAAAAAAAACGAGAAGGTCGACAGATTTGGCTTGCTGTTCGCTGGAGCTCTGACGATATAGAGTGCCGATTGAACTGTCTCGGAATCTAGCGGAAGTTCATGGAATCAGACATGGTGATGCTGAATATGACATGATGGGGGCCCCTGTCAACGGAATCATTCATAGCTGTATTCTTCAACAGTAGTAAGTGCCCTCCGAAAGATCCTAGAAATAATTGCTTTGACCGAATATTTTGATTCTTCATGTATTAAATGATGCTTTTGATTCTTCATGTATTAAATGATAACACGAAGGGGAACCTTATTCTATTAATAATCACTTCAAAATATTTTTTAGTTTTGTCAAATAAATGTATGATAAAGGCCAATTCTCCGGGTTTCCTTGCTTGTCCCAACACATGCACGCATCAATTTTTTTTAACGTTCTTTTACAACCTATACTCAGATTGAAAGAGATGGTACCAAAAATGCAATATGTCCACAGGATTATTATCATCGACGTCTGAAAAGAAACCATTATATACATTCAAGGTCCATAAAGACGTCATTTCAAATGACCGATTTGAGTCATGGCTTAAAATCAATGTTTCAAGTCATGACTTAAAATTATAAATGAAATATATAAACTCTAATTTCTGCAAGAACAAAGTTTCAGTTTATTCCAGATACAAGCACAAACGATAAGGGAGAAAAAAAAAGATTTGATCAACTTACCCGCCAAAATACACGATATATCCAAATTTGCAAGTTTTTAGTACCTGCATCATAATCCACGATATACAAAGAAACGTTCTCGGAGAAACAGATATTTCTTTACTTAGACTAAGAAATATCTGTGTATGTATAATGGACTGAAAAAGGATACGTAAATGTGATCTTTCCGGTACCGTGTCTTGAGGTTTGTGTTAATGCCCTGCTCGTCGATATCGCTGATCACAGTCATGTCCGGCACCCCATCTTCGGGCAGACAGCCACCTGTGGAGGGAGAATAAAATAAAATTTTATTCTGACGTAACAGAAATCAATATACATAATTTTTGCTGTCATCACATACTAATCATCTAACGCCTGACAAGGCCTTTAGGTTTACATCAGAATTTTATTCCCAACGTTTAAAGAGGAAAAAAAAATCAAATAACTAGATATTAACCTAGACGTTATTTATAAACGAAATATTTTCCAATATACGTTTCTGTATAATACACTCGAAATTTTACATAACATACGCATACTGCGTTAGAGGAGTAGGTATCCGATTGTTATCACATTTGAGTAGGTGACTCCGTCTAGTTCACGATCGCCCCCCCCCCCCTGTCATTTCTTCACCAAGTGACTTACACACCCTTTAGTAGCACACGATATACCGTTTCAGTGCATATTTAAAGCTTAAACAAACAATAGAAAATTGCACCACGTGTAAGTATCACCATCGTTTACAAAGTAACTAAAGATCTTCAAGCAGATCCTTAACTTTGAAAGTCGTGGCAAACATCATTTTGTACCTAAAAAGTCTGCTTCTTGTTGTCTTTATGCCCCACTGCATTACAATAAACGTTGACACACGCTGGGTAAGGGACTGTTCAGAGACCTGAGTTAGCGTCTTCCGAAAATTTTCAATCAGTCACAGATCTTAATGCTATGATGTTGACTGATGTCACAAAACTCAACAAAGCATTGAGTTTTATGATTAGTGGTAAAATTTATGATGCCGTTAACGATTACACAAGGAATATGCACAGCCCCATACACACAAAAGAGAACGGTAGATTACTCAAAACCTCGGAGATTATTATGTGACCTTCCTTCACGCCAAACCAGTCCCTAGGTCAGCAAGAAAACAAAACTCGCCGAGGGTTTGTTATCCTAAATCTGAAATTAACTTAATCAGACTTTTTCACATAATTTTGGAGCTAATACGGAGGAGTTGACCTGGTTTTAAAGTTGACTACATAAAACAATAGTTTGGGATATGAAGATGTGATAGAAAAGGTTTCGTTCCTGAATGCTTATTAGTCAAAATTTAAAAATGATAAAATAGTTTTCAAGCAAATTCTGTACATGTGGCTTAACTTTTTTTTTCATCATAACATTATATAGATATTCATCAGCATACTTAGTAGGAATAAACAAACATTATTTTACTTCTAAGTACTATTATCTAACGACAAGCAGCCGTGACTCTCAATGCTGTGGATTTAGTGGTGTGCTGAAAACCAAAGTTGTAAGTAACACTAACAGTTTTTTTAAGACCAAGCTTGAGTACAGCAAAAATCCTATGTACAGCCAAAATACGAACTAGCTTGTAACCCACCAAGGGGAAACTAAACACACCTCACTAAACAGAAACACTAAAGACCAAAAAATGGTCAAACCCCGTTACTTATATAATAAATACCTCATCCCGCTGAGGGTGCTTATAATGTGGCTCTTGTCCAGGCTCATGCACAACGCTGCTGACAGCACTCATCTCAGGTGAAGTGGTTTGGTAAGAACTGCCTTCCGGAATGACTACCCTCTCTCCAGTATCATCAATCAACACTCCTACATTTTTAATATTCTGACTTTCTTTATCGCGAGCTAGAGTGTAAGTGGTAGAGGGATAATTGAGGAAATTTTTTTAAGCAATATGACAAGAAAAAGAACAAAATTAACGGTTGGCATAAAAAAGACAATACCTCATATAAGGGTCTTATGAAACCGGAACGTGAAAAATAATTTCTGAGATCTGAAATGTTAATCTGATCACACTTATCTCTATAACATTGAGTTGGAAGGGCGCTGTGGCCCAGTTGGCAAGAGCAGCGGGCCAGTGATCTGAACCTGGTTCAGTTTGGTTTGGTTTGGAGCGCTACTGTCCATTTTTGCTACACGAGGGCTAATTAGACCGGGACCTACTGCTTAAAGCCGATTCCGAACGGCTACAAACGTCCATGCCAAGAGTGGGATTCGAACCCACAGACTCTGGTACCGAACGCCAGCGCCCTAGCCATTTGGCCATCGTCCGGCCGTCCCTGGTTCGATTCTTGTCACTGCAAATCCACCGCTTTGTTCACTAATGGTGGCTGGGGCACGTAAAATAGGTCGTGGCTGCAATGTCCTCGAAGTTCTCAAATTTACCTCTGGAGGGGTGGGGTCAAGTGTTCCGGTCTCGTCACTTGACTCGGTTCAAAATTCCGGGACCGGTCCTTTAGCCAAGTCGGACTCCGACCCTTGTGGTGCTAATTGAAAAAAACAGGAGCCGGCCCTTTCAGCCCAATAGCCTATTAGGACCTGATGAATGGAAGCTCCAACAGGGGGGCATTAGCAACAACACAACATTGAGTTGGTGTGATCGTAATAAGTTATCGGGAAAATTGTAGTCACAATGGCAAAATTAATGATATGTTACAGCTATTTTTAATTATTCTCCTCATGATGAAAACAATCTTACCCCGTCTTCTAAATCACTCCAATTTTTATCTATTATCTTAGGATACGTCCGTATTGTAAAAGATGCGAGAACAAATGCCAGAAATATTAAGCTATTATGAAAACATGAAGCTCAGACAATGTAATAACCAAATGAGAGAAACAAACAGTCCCACGAGTTACGAGACCATTTCGATAATACAAAAATCTGTTCGAAGTCATTCAATACAAATCAAACGTTTTCAAACGGTCTAAAAGAATTCGCATTTTAAATGAAAATGCACTGTAATTCAAAAAAGCATTTGTGGATTGCGCCATCGAAAAAGTCACCATAACATAAAACTTCATTTTCTCTCCCTGATTCTTCTGCATCGGGGATAAATAAATTTCACAAAAGCCCCATCCCCGCGTTTGAAATAAAACGAAATGCTCGACGCAAATCAGGAGCATTCCAGCAAAAAACAATCCACGTTCCAAAACATCGGAAAGTGAGTGCGCAAGTAATGCATCAACGTAATACTTTCATCCATTTTTACAGTCACATTTCTGTGGCCAAATGCCAAATTCTGAATTTAATATTCTTAAAAGGCAAATTTATGCAGCACAGGTTCAGGTTTCGCGGCGTTTGTTCGACGGAACGATTTTCAGAACCTGGAGAGAGAGACCTATTTATTTTCGCTCTTCCTTTAAAGGGAAATGGCACAATTATTTTTTTCCTACAAAAATTCGCTGGTTGTTTATTTAGAAGGTTGAAAATTGGGTGTTGTATAGTATAATAAAAAAAATTAAATTCTATCTAGTTTATTTAGATAGGTTAAACAATTAAACTGTGAAAACTTTTAAAAAGCATTTTTCTTTTTTAGATTGCTCTTACATTAATACTACGAAAACAGCTCAACTATTATTAAATAAGGACTAATTTGTAAGAATGCTCTATGTATTTTTTTAGTTTTGTCTTAACTCAATATACAACTGGCTTGCCAAGAAAGGAATCGAACACAAAACTGCCGATTTCTGGACAGATATAATGATCATTACACCATAATTCCATGTCATTATCTTCATTTAACAGAATTTCTTATTTATAGATAGATATAATGATTAATACACCACAAATCCATATCATTATTCTCCCTTATCAGTCTTGCATTAAGTCACGGAATACTAAAATGGCTTGAATGTGTAATAATCAGCACAACTGTCCAAACAGAAGAAGTTCCGGTTTCGGATCCCAAGTTAGTCTGATTGGTTTAAGAAAAAAGAAAAATATATGGCACACTAAAATAAAATAACAAAGAATTCTACTGCGAAACATACCTAAAGGAGGGGGGGGGGGGTAGAATAAATAACTAATAAAACAAAATAAATTCTCATGAACATGTTTTTTAGACAAACCTTCATTTAAGACACTGTAGCACCTAAAACCCTCACTACTTATGAAAAACAAATCCCTTTAAAAATTATTTTAACTTGAATATTAGGGAAGATTTTTTTTAATTGAGCTTTATTATAGTTGTTAAATAAAAACTAAATTAGGCTAAAATTAAATATATGTGTTTGACCTGCAAAGGTAAAGTACAGGACACTTGGGTGCTATTGGTTTCCCGCTCATTTTGCGGTAAAATTGCAAAAGATTATGGAACTATCAATTTCTATAATCGGCAATTGCCCACGCATTGGTTCACAACTCATGGCCAAATATTTTATTTACTTCGTCAGAAGATGACTACAGCGCATGTTATCTGAATTATTTAAAAAATGACTATTCAATGCGGAGTAAAACAGTGGGTCATTCATAAATGAATGTGCGGTGTAATATGGATCGTTTTACGCTTAAAACCTTAAATAAGTTCGCAGTTTTCTTATTACCCCTCCCCCCCCCCCCAGATTTGGGACTGGATACACCAGTGAACCCCCCACCCCCCCCCCTCCCTCACCAACAACAGTATACTTTATCAAACTTGCGACAAGACCCTTTTCCCGTCTAGGATATCACTGTTAAAAGCGTTAGACTGCAAACGATATACACTGAGTGGGCAAATTATTATGACCATCCCCTCAATACAATGTTGGACCAACTTTTGCCCTTAATACTGCCTGAATTCTTCGTGACATGGATTCTATATTCTATGAGATAGAAGGTGGTATGAGGAATTTGAGACCATATCCGATGAACTGCACTTTCCAATTCCTTAAGATTTAATGGTACTGGATGCAGCTGCCTGATGCCCCGTTCGATCTCGTCCCACAAATTCTCAATTGGATTGTGCAGGCCAACGAAGCAAGGTAAATTCTCAGTCATGCTCTTCGAACCATCTGAGGACAATGCTAGCTTTATGACAAGGAGCACTGTCCTGCTGGATGTATCCATTCCCTGCAGGGTGCACCATTACCATATCAGGATGTAATGGATTTGCGATAACAATTGGCAATTACCAACACTTGCCAATACCCTTGGGCATTCAAACATTATTTCACAGGAATCAATGGACCCATACAATGCGAAGAAAACATCCCCTAAACCAGCGGTTCCCAACCTTTTTCAGCTGGCGACCCACCTTTCCTTATCGGAATACGTCCATCGGTCCATGGTGGAGTAAAAAACCTTATTTGTATTGTATCCGTTCCTGATGTATATATAATTTACAATCAAATATTGCAAAAAAAAAATAATAATATATATATATATACTTTTTTGAAGATAGATTGATTATTGATAAACAATTTGTGTTCTGATTTGAAAATGGTTGACAAAATATAAGCACTTTGTAGCAAAACAGTTATTTATTTAACAATAGATATATGTATGCAATATATGCAACAAGTGGTTTCATACTCACTAACAAATGTTCCTAGGTGAAGATAAAAACAATTATAAAAGTACACAAAGACCATTTTAATAGTTTTAGGATCGAGTCGCGACCCACCTGTAACCCTTCCGCGACCCACCGGGACCGGTTGGGAATCGCTGTCCTAAACCATAATATTGTCTGCACCAGCTTGAGGTGTTGTGGCAATGCAGTTGGGGGGTCCATTCTTTAGTGCTGTTTTCTCCATATTCGCACCCTGCCATCTGCATGGTGTAATTGAAAATGCGATTCATCGGACCACATGACCCTTTTCCAGTCATCTACTGTCCAATCCTTGTGCTCCTTTACGAAATGGAGACGTCTCCTGTTCAAGGCAAACAGTAGAAACTTTCGAATAGGTCGCCGGCTTCCATAGCCTATACGGTGTAATGTGCGGCGAACAGTGCGTTCAGAGACATTCGCAGTTGCTCCTTGATTAACATTCTCCGCTATTTGACATACCCTTGCTCTTCTGTTGGACTCGACAACTCTGGCAAGTCTCCTTTCAGATCGAGCATGCAGTAGCCTGTGACGACCACAAGCCTGACGTTGAGACTCTGTTTTCTGTTTGGTAGTCCCCACTCTGTAAACATTAATAACTGCTGCTCTCGAACACTTCCAAAAGTGCTGCCGTTTTGCTGATATTGGTGCCGACGCTACAATCATCCCGCGTTCAAACTCGGTTAAATCACGTTTTTTGCCCTTATCTTCGCAAGCAACACAATGCAATTGATGGTTCACTTGTCCTGCATTCCTTTTTTATAGCTATCTCACCGTCTAGCGGCAACATTGTGACACAATAGCTCATTTGCATAAAATTGTCAGGTGGTCATATTAAAGTGGCCGCTCAGTGTATACAACAATGATAAACGTATATGTGGCTTGTTATTACTCATACTTCAGTAGCAAAAGTTTTGCTAACATTAAAACAGAAAATTTTATTAGGAAAGTACAAGAGATTTCTACATACTTAATATATATATATATATATATATATATATATATATATATGTGTGTGTGTGTGTGTGTGTGTGTTTGTTTAAGTAAGTAAAAAAAATATCACGTAAAGTCAAGAAAACACAAGAAAAATAATTATTTCGAAGAGTGAAATTAACATTCATGGATAATAAAGATATTTTTAAGCACGCCCGAAAACTAATGTTCGGACGGACGGACGGACACTCACAAAACAAAAAACAAAACCCCACAAAACTACAATTCCTTCTTTGATCCAGTAAAATAAGTTCGAAATGTACCGTCACTTTTGAACATTTATTATACCAGAGATCTTAAGTTCCTTTTGTCCGAACAAGGAGTTCCGATTCTTTTGCCTTTCCTTTCCTGCAATGTAAGAAGTATCCTGTAAGATAACTTTTCCACTTTGCTTTTGTCTGCAGGGGATTTTTCGCTTTTCCTTCTTTTATCTCTCTTTCAGAAAGTTATAAGATATGACAGGAACGTGGAGAATATGCTTTCATCTGATATTACAATGCTCAGCCCTGGAAATTCCTTTTTCAATGGCGGTAATTTTCTAGATTTAGTGGCCTCGCAGCCTCCGAATACGTGAGGATTCTTGGAGGAATATTGCCTCCTATCATAATTTAATAATATTATTGTTTACTCGGATGATAAAGTTAAATGATTCATATCCTTTCATTCCATGAATTGTAGCTTGTGTATATTTATGAAATGGAAGAGATGAAATAAAGATATATTTACTATACTATACATGTCCGAGAAAACATTTCAACTAATAAATAAATGGATGCGGCCTACTGAAATATATAATTATGATAATCATACTAACTATATAACTGATAACCTAAAAACTTCTTTTTATTGCGTATATGTTGACAATACGCATTTTCATCATTTTTGTAGCATGTGTGGTTTGGTTTGGAATAGAGCGCTACGGCCATTTTTTGCTACACGCGGGCTAATTAGACTGGGACCTACTGCTTAAAGCTGATTCAGCACGGCTACAAACGTCCATGCCAAGAGTGGGATTCGAACCCACAGACTCTGGTTTCGAAAACCAGCGCCCTAGCCAATCGGCTATCTTCCGGCCGCCGCATGTGTGACTACTTACGATTACAGTAATATCTTGACTATAATACGCACACGTGTATAATACGCATGCTTGATTTTGCGCGAAGTTTACGGGAAAAATTAAAATTCGACTATAATACGCACCCATAACTTTTCAATATTTTATTTAAAAATTGCACAAATACTTATTAACATAAATAAAATTTGTAATAAAAAGAAACGAAAACGTCGAATTCGGTAGAAAAAAAAACTTAAATTTTTAATTCAAAACAAACAATACTGTCATATGTTGAAAATTGAATATACATATATTTTTGGCGTACTGGTATCGCCACCTGGCTGCTTCGCGTTTTGCGCGAAGCGTGTGTAATTAGTTGGTACTCTTGAACGAATAAAAGCCTGAAGCTTGAGTTCTTGGGGATTTAATATTTCTTGAATTTCTTCATCATATTATCAGTCTTAATCACTTTCACTAGAATACAACTGATCTATTGTTTGTCGTTTATTCAATGTTTAAAACTACATTTTTTATACACGAGTATAATACGCACCCTCATTTTTAAGGACTAAAATGTGAAAAAAAAGTGCGTATTGTACTCAAGATTTTACGGTATGCACATAACAAATGAAAATACCTTCTGATATATTCTTTACTATAATAACAAATAATTCCTTAACAATAATTGTCCCGATCATTTTGATGACAATATTATACAAGGCTTATTCAAAGAGACTATTGTTTCTTTTTATACGCCTTATTATTATTATTATTATAATTTAGATATAAATGTAATACACAAAAATTTAATGAAGTAAACGTATTGAATGAAGGTTACTAGAGTCACTGATTTATCTTGTCCCCGGGCTGGTAATAAGAGGACTGTGATATGAGTCAGCTGAGCGATATATCTGGGGCCGAGAGTGAATCTTCGGCCAATGTAATATCATAGGTCCCCATAAGCCAGTCTACTTTAGGCATGTCCCACCCGCGGTCCGCGGGCCACATGCGGCTGTTGACAGTTAATCATGCGACCCCACAAGATCTCAAACTTTATAAGACCTATCTTTCCAGAATAAAATATCCCTCGTTTTACAATCACACCTGATTCATGTCAGCGCACTTTTGCACTACTTGCGAACAACCGTTTTAAAAGTTGAAGACGAAGAATGAAATTAGATGAAAACTTCTGATGAGCTTCTTTAATACTCGCTAAGAATGGCAACTACTTTCTTCGAACCTGACATTAATGCACTAGTTTCACAAAAACAAGGTCAAATATATTACTCATTTTACTTTTCTGTTGTCTTCCCTTTTTAATGCCATTTTAAGAAATTTATACAATAAAGGGAATTATGTGACTTATAAACATTGAGTATATTATATAGTAATTATTGAGTATATTAATGTGGTCCATGACAATTCCTCTTTTCTCGATGTGGTCCAGGCAAGCCAAAGGGTTGGACATCCATGGTCAACTTCTCTTTGTATTCAGAAGCAGATAGTTTTTCCGCAAAATGCAAAATTCAAAAGAAAAATCTTTGATCATTCGCCCGTAATATTTCTTACAGAGGCTTTCACTTAATAATTCTGAAAGGTCCGAAACATTTTTATAGTAAATAGAACTGTGTTTTAAATCTTCGAAACAGTGTTTATGTGATTATAACGATCGACCCATTCGAAGCTACCTGCTGATTTTTTTGTGATAGTGGCAAAGATTTTTTGTAACGGTGGGCATAGTGAAACAAATTTCCAATTTAGTTCTTTTAACTAATGACATTTAACGTACAAAATCATCATTTTTGATACTAGGAAGATATTTTAAGTTACTCATGCATGTATTTAAGATATATGGATTTTTTTGTCACCCATTATTAAAAATACGTATTAACTATGCCTCAGCTCTTCGTTTAGGTTTGGTTGGTTTAGTTGGTTTGGTTTGGTTGAGAGTGCTGCGGTCGTATTTTTTGCTACACTAGGGCTAATAGAACTCTTGGTTTACTCAAACTACTTTCATTCTCACAATCTCGCTACAGAAACGGGTGCTTGTTGTCCTGTTTCCAAACCCACAATCGTCAGGTAAAATAGTAACCAAATCCCTTTGGGATAATGTAGATGTTTCATGGAGACCGGTACTACTTTATGAACATTATAGGAAGTTTGATGTGTGAAATAATTTTATTTATTTTTTTTTTTGGGGCGTTTTGCATTCGAGCACATCTCTATTCGTATATCTCTTTATAATTTTACAATTTAAACATAATCAATTAACCTCGCCGTCCCATCAATAATATAGCTTCACTGACAAACGCTGAACAGCGAACCCGCCAAGAGAGTCCTCGGCGACAAACAAAATCCAACCAAGCACCAAAATTCAATATTTCAAACAAGGAGTCAAAAATGCTCACAAAAACTTTTGAAGTCCCGATTGCAGCTACCACTCTGTCTTCTACATCGCTACTCCCTACACCCACTTTATATCTGCATGTCCAACCTATTGCAAACCAACAGCCATCCGCTGCGAACTTTTACAGAACACCTTTACAAGTCATAACTTGGATATACCCACTTGGTAGATCAAATGAGCGAAATAACAAAAAAAAAAAATAGTTTAAACATAAAATCAGTTTTAATATATTACACTTTATTAAGCGTAGGGGACGAAGCTATTTTAATCCTTTGTTCGATCATAGAATGTTCCGCGCGCGCAAAAACGTGTTTTGGTGTAATTGAACGTCGAGATGGATCAGTGGACCGAAAAAGGCTCAAAACCATGAGGCAGAACCGATGACAACTTTACGAATATGAAATGACTTTCAGAGATGAGCTTTTCAACTTACCTGGAAAATTTAAACCCACTTATAATTTCCTACAATAAGGTTCTTGTGATTTCCAATTGATCTTTAATATAGTTGCACAGTAGGTATATTATCTCTGACTCACTCCCCTATCCAATATTTAGCAATTTTAAATAGCGCTTATCCATTTTTCCAAAAGATTTCATCTTTTTCTGCTACTACACAGTTATTTCGTAACAATTTTAAAAACGCAATCATGGAATAAATCCAATGCATATTCAGAGTAATAAAGAAAATATCATTACAATAAATTAATCATAAATCTGTCGTACATATTACTAAAAGAGAACTGTGAGATGGCTGACAAAATATAACTAAAAATAAACATTCCAACAGAGCTAGATATTTATATTATGTTTATTTTTAGTTATATTTGTCCATTTTCAATATGAGGACTTGCTGCAACTGCGCAATCTTTTATTGAAAAGTTAAAAGTTTTCAACGCTAGGGTAGGTTTTCAGTTAATTTGTTTGGCAGTCTATGCCAGCTTTATAATCTTTTTTTTGTGAGTTGAATTGTTTATATTATTATACTTTATGACTGACAAACTAGTCTTTACTTTGCCTAGAGACTAGGGGCCCAGTCGCTTGGAGTAATGTTTTAGGCAGGCAGGTCGGGATTTCACTTTTATGGCTGCGTAAATATATATATATATATATATATATATATATATATATATATATATATATATATATATATATAT
Source organism: Dolomedes plantarius (assembly GCA_907164885.2). Lineage (NCBI taxonomy): Eukaryota > Metazoa > Arthropoda > Arachnida > Araneae > Dolomedidae > Dolomedes > Dolomedes plantarius. Next base: position 47,659,591 of record OU015500.1, on the reverse strand, counting down.
ATATATATATATATATTGGTACAGAGAGGACCTCTGTATTTACACGCATGTGTGTGTACATGCGATATGTGTCATACTTTTACGAGCCAGTACGAGAGTTAAATGCGTTACCTTTCTTTCTGCATCATTAGTTCGAGTATTTTTTTTTAAACCGCTGATACGAAATCACTTAAAGGTGGTGGCGTGTGCAGAAAAGTTCCTCCCCCGAAAGCTAAAATCTCTCATGGAAGTCACGAAACAGAGTCACTAAGATTTCAATAAAAAGCAAAAGAACTGAAGTTTTATCTATGATGTGTAATTTTTTCCTCTCAAGTGATGGGACAGGACACCATAAAAAAGGGTGCGGCTGCGCATTTTTTGCATGTAAAGACTCGTCTGGGCGGGGTATTAAAGGAAAAATAAAGATCATGTTTTATCTTATTTCTCAGCGCAGGATGCTGGAAGAATTCATATACTCCATGCGATTTTTATCTTATCCCTTGAGCTTCATTTTTTGGTCAATATTTTCAAGGATTTTAATACAACAGTCATTGACTAAATTATTACGACCATTTTAGACATGTGACTACCTCATACCTTTAATATGTAATATTGCTGAAGCAGTACGACAAAGGAAAGCTGTGAAGATATACAGCGACAAAGAAAAATCTTCCGTAACGTAGGATCCTTACGTAAATAAAGGTTACGCCGACCCAACCCTAAAGGTATGCGGCAATAAAAATTAATACCCAATCGCCGCGACAAGAATCCACTCCACCTACAAGATCCACAGGACCCCTGCACGTCCTAAAATATCAAATTTTCCTAACATCCAATCACAAGAACCCCGTGTGCGTCCACCACACCGCGACACATGTAGACCTGTCCATAGAACACTATTTAAACTGGTTACAATATTAATATAATTACAATGCATGAACACATTTGTGAATACAAACAAACATTTATGAACACATTTATGAATACAAGAGTTAAGAGTGTTACAAATAACCAATATACAGGGTTCCCACCTATATCCGTTACACCCCCCCCCCTTAACTTCTAAGCGGTGACAGCTTAGGCCATAAAGTTGGCGTCTAGGTATAGTCAAAAGGCTATGCGCTACTCGATGAGACAACTTACAACGCCATCTATCGGCAAATTTTGAAATTAGCGTTTTTATCTCAAAAACGGTACGAGATACGGTAAAAATAATGTCAACTACAAAGTTGTTCAGAATCATCCATTTAGTACGAAAAGACAACTTGCGCACATCAGTACTCAAAACAGAATGTAAAAAATGAACATTTGTTTGGTCGTGATTTTCAACACTATGGCGTTGTTGCACCAATGTGCAGCGAGAACTAATGGAGAGCATTTTCAGCAACATAAATAAATGATCCTGAATAAAGGGAAGTGTCTCTGTTTCTTTCTTCAACTCTTTATAACATGACAATTTTCAAAATCGTGACCAAACAAATGTTCATTTTCTACATTCTGTTTTAAGTATTAATGTGCGCAAGGTGTCTTTCTAACTAAATCAATGATTCTGAACAACTTTGTAATTGACTTTTTTCTCGTATCTCGTACTGTTTGTGAGATAAAAACGCTAATTCCAAAATTTGCCGATAGATGGCATTGTAAGTTGTCTCATCGAGTAGCTCATAGCCTTTTTACTATACCTAGACCCTACTTTATGGCCTAAGCTGTCACCGATTAGAAGTTAAGGGGGGGGGGGGGGAACGGATATAGGTGGGAACCCTGTATATAATTTTCCAAGGAAACACTTTTCCTCTGATTCACAATATCCAATCGAAACGTACAAAACCATTATACGCTCATTATAATAGTTATAACCTTATGACTTCATAATATTTAACAATACAAGTAAACAACATTATAATAGTCTAACAATATAACATTTAAATAACACACAAAAGGAAAAATTTACAATAAACAAAACCCCAGTGATCAATCTTTGATCAAATGGGATGCCGCTGATCCTTACTAAGAAAAATTCGGAAGAAAAAAAAAGACAGGACAAGATAAGCTTTGTACGAGGAATAATTGTGCCAGGTACGTAAAGGTACCGTCAATATAAATAATCAAAGGCAGACGTTGTTACCCACTAACATTTAGTAATTCCGAAATGTGTTATTTTGTATTCGATATCACAACTAAACATTGATATAACAAATTCTCGATGTAAGTCGGCAGGGATTCAAGAATCATCGTTAAGTTTCTATTCATACAAACAAAGGCCCGGAAAGTTATTCAATTTCTATTTATGCCCACAAAACTAGCACATATTAACTATTACTTGATCGTTCCAATCTTTAAGACAATCATAATGTGCAAATTGTCACTGATCGTCATAGGCGTAGCGTGCTACTTTTTTTTTTTTGGTGGGGGGGGGGGGGGCGAATTGAATTCAGTTAGTCCTCCTCAGCGCATTGACTGCCGGACGGTCCTTAAAATATGAAATTTTTTTTAAAATTGAATAACAATAGAATTGATGTTTAAGTAGTATTCAAAAGTTATACAATGAGAAAAAATATAATAAATAAAATGAGAAAAAAATATAACATCGAATTTGTGTTATGGATCATATCATTGTTAAAAACTATGTTAAGGCTAAAGACATAATCGGAATCTTTAGTTTCACAGGTTGAAAAAGGATAAATTACAAATTACACAACACTCAATTAAATTGTAACATGAAATTTGAACCCCTCCGTTTCATGAATGAAAATAAATTAATTTATTTCAAGAAATTTGAATAACGACCGAAAAGTCCACTGAATGAACTTCAATTACTCGTAGATTACAGCAACAGTTTTTACATCATCGACCTTCATTACGAAGAAAAAGGAAAAATGCATATTAGATACCAATGTTTTATAAAGAAATACCTCAATCAAGAAAACTGGAAAATAAATCTTTAAAAAAATGGGATTTGCTTTCAATATTCCATGAGGCATCATACTGGGTTTATGAAGCTGCAAGATAACACGATTTTTGTCACATATCCATAGAATGATTACACATAAGTACAAAGTATTGCTATCCCAGCTATGGACTTTTCGTCGATGTTAAGTTTACAACACTGAGAGTCCCTACTGTTCGGCAACAAAACTAGAAACATCACCTGAATACTCAAAGAATCAATACCCATGTTGATATATGTACAACGTTTTTTTGAATATCTTTGTTTAACCAAGAATTACCGAGGGATATTCTTGAATTCTGTAGCTTTCAATTTCTGATGCATTCCAGATCTGAGATTTTTGTTTCTTCCGTTTTTCATCTAATTTCTTTAGAATAAGGACAATCAACAGACAAAAATTTAAAGAGTATATTCGAAACCCTTATAGAAACAAAATGTAAAAACTTCCCTTGAATAAACTGTATTTAACTGCCAAAGTTCAAATGAGCATTAGTAATAATTAAAAATGAAAATAAGTCTTACTTGTTTACTTAATAGAGTAACTAAGATTTGATTCGTATTTCGGAGGTGTCAAAAATGCCATTAGTTATTAAGATTTCAAAGTAGCTGCGAGACTTGCGACCGCAAAACGTGATACAGAAGAGAGAAAAGAGGGTGAGAAAAAGAGACTATAAAAAATCCGGAAAAAAAATGAAAGAAAAAAAATGAGAAAAAAAATAAAAACAACAGAGCGACACTTAAAAATCTCGGGGGGGGGGGGGGTGTACAGAGAACATGCGGAAACAAAATTAAATATCGTCGATCGTTCATATTTGATTGGATAGTTTACTATTTCTAAATCAAAATGTTTAAAAAAAATACTATAAAATAAGCATAAAACACACTCTCAAAAAGGAAACTTTTACAAATAAAAAAGAGCAAAAAGGCGTAGTACTAATTTTACAATAAATGCATAAAGTTTTGATGATCATCATATACATTCCAATCAATTAAGAACCCGAATACCGTTGCTTTTACAACTTGACTGCAAAACTAAAATAGGGAAAAAAAATTGAAATTTAGCATCAACACATGTGAATATAGGTTTCGTCATTCGCTTGTGCCCCAGTATAACTTAGACAAAGATAAAGTTGCAAACACTGTAATTACGGGTGCTTAATTTAAATCTTTAATCTGAACCAAGCTCGTCAACTGTTCTTCACAATACAGCCTGAATCTTTCAAAGTGTTTCCAAAAGCTAATAAGAATTCAGGGCCAGGGTATTCAATGGTATATATCATCAGAGAGAAAATGTCTATTATACATCGTGGGAAGGCAACTATTTAAACAAAAATTTCGATTTAATCCAACATAAAATGCAAGGCAGTGTCTTCTTCCACGCAATCTTACACATCAACTTTGAAGATATAATTTTTCCATGCCGCGGACGAAAATAAATGCGAGGAACGAAAAGATGGATAGCGGAAAAGCAATCTTAAGGAGATACCACGATTCAAGCAAGAGGGAAAAAAATAATAAAAGTTACTCTTTCCGAAGAAATGGCAGATTCAATGAAGTTTCTCTGGTAATAAGTGGTAGAAAAGTGACACTCAGAAAATATCTCATGCATCTAACGTTGCTGTTGACGGCAGCGAACAATTTTACTTTCCTCTTCGAAGCCATTTCCTTGACGTTACGGAGGAGAAAGACGCTGGACTTTTTATCTACAATAATCGTGTCGAAATAGTTGGAAGGGGTGGAGATATTATATTTAGAGTTAAAAAGAAAAAGAAAAAAATTTAAAAATAACTCGCGTTTTATTTTTTTTCTCCCAATTGGTAAAAATTGCACTGCGTAGGAAATTACTAAATGACATCTGTTATACCGCAAAGAATGGAAAAGACATTAAATAACGATAAAAAGATTTTTTCTTAGCAACGGTTATGTTGAAAATTTAAAAAAAAATCTTTAGTAATACCGTATGACTAACATTATAATCTGATTGTAAATAAAGTAGGAAGGAAATTTATAAATTATGAGTAAATAAATATTTACACTTGGTACAGAGATTAATTTTTATTCTTATAGTTATTTTCATGGAGTAAAGCAGATAACAGTTAACCAAAGCTAGTTCGTATGCATAAAACTTAAGTCATAACCAATCCTTAACTTAAGAGACTCTTTATACCTCTTGACCAGTGGTTCTTAACCTTTTAAATAGTCAACACCTCCTCGAATCTGAAAACAAGCTCTCGCACCCTCTTGAAAAATGTTTCTATTTTTTTTATTTAGGAAAAGACATTTATTGGAAGATAATTTATTTATTGCATAAAAAAATTAATACATTTAAATACATACTATATTATTACATATAAAACAATATCTACATTTTAATGGCTATTTTTTTACATAATTATCCTTTTAAAAACGAGGCTCTTTTTTAGAAAGAGTCACGCGTAAGTCATCAGATGCATTTAAGCGATTTCTGGCTTTTGTTTTGATGTGTAAAAGTGGTGAAAACTCATTTCACAAATGTAAGTGAAGGCAAATGGTAAAAGTGTCTCTAATGCTGCTTTTGTAAATTCTGGATAAAGTTCTAACTGCGTACACCAGAACTGTTCTAAGTCCAGTTTTTCAAATTCCATTTCAATACGTGCATTAGCTCGCATTGCGATAAGATCGTCTTTTAATAAAACGTTGTCGTCCATTGAATTTAGGTCAAACAAAAATGGATTGAGCATCCATCTAATTTTGCTTATAATTCCCGTGGAAAAGTAACCATAAAATGATTCACTCAATTGGTAATTTTCATTAAAAATTCAGAACCTTCTCTCGCACCCTCGGTTAAGAACCACTGCTCTAACTATACTTAATTAAATGAATCAAATTCATACGTTAACATAAGATATTCTCCTTTTGTAAACAATACTCATACAATTTAAGCACATGAAAAACATTTATGCAAGTGGTTCATTCTTTAATATCATGAAATACATACTTGGTTTATACTCTACTTTCAACATAATCAATAATCCGAAATCTTACACTATAAAACTGAAAGATCTCCTCAGCTTCAGATCAATACGTCAAGAGTTAATACAGGGTCATTACTTGAAAATGAACATGTTTTACAAGATATTTTACTAACAGAATTACAGTGTTTAAAAACTTAAAAATGAAAACTGATGATATCATAAATTTTCATTTATATAACTAAAATTTCATGATCTTACTGTTACTGCAAAACTCATTGGAATAGGGTGAGTGCATCTTTTGCATTTCTGTCTTTTCATTTGTGTTCTTTTAGGATTGTATGTTTACTTGCATTTATGGTGCGTTGAGCCCTAAGTGCAGGATTTCTAATTTCATTTGATTTGACTATCTGTTTCAATGGGGATCTCGGGGCTTTGGGATGTCTTTTGGTTAGACCTGCATCCTATTCAAAGTTTCTCCTTGAGGTAAATCGTTAGGCCTCCTGATGAAGAGACCAGTCGGTTGCCTCGTTATATGGTTTAGTTCTTTTACTGCTAGAGAATCTTGCATTTATGGTGCGTTGAGCCCTAAGTAAGTGATTTCGGTTTATTTTGTCTGCATTCTTCCTGTTAGTAATTATCTTTCTCTGTTAAATTATTTACATTTAGTTATATTTATAAAATTTCATGATGTAATAAAAAGCTATTGATCTTTAGAAGTTAAAAAAAAAAAAAAAAAAAAAAAAACGTTCTCACGAGCAATGTCATTAAAATTTCTCTTAAAACTTGCCATACAAAGTAAAATATTACGCAAGATAATTTTTTTTTTTTTTTGGGGGGGGGGGTTACGATTGTCTGGAGCCTTAAGAAATTTAGAGCACTCTAGGTTCATTCATTGTTTTATTGGTGTTTATCATGAAAACTTAACTGATGTATTTAAAAACATGCTATATGTAACAACATTCAAAGGGAATTTACGACCAAAACTCAAGTCACATTCAGTACAGCACCATTAAATTTAAATTTTATACAACCGAAATCAACAATTTTAAAGAACAAAGCTAAAACAATATTTTTCACGGAAGCTTACACGAATCAGGTCCTGTTATGATTTTACATCGAAGATGAAAAGCGAGATGCGAAAAGATGGATGACAGTGAATCCGTCATAAGCTTTCACGAGTGCTGTGGGGTAAAAAATAAAAATAGATACCTCTTTTTTGGCTAGGAACGACACATTCAACGAAGTTTTCTGATAATACGTGAGTGAAAGATGACGAGTCAGAAAAAGTATCAGCCGCATCTAACGTTTCAGCCGATGTTGTTGAAAATTTTTTATCTCTGAAAACTTTTCCGGAGTGTCTGAAAAAATAGCGACTCTTAACATGTAAAAGTTTTATTTTTGTAATGCGTGCAGGGGAAAAGGGTGATAATTTCCCTTAGAAAACCTCTTTGAGTTTTATCAGTCAAAAAAAGATGACTTAAATCCTTTATAAAAAGGCAATTAATTATTTAAATTAATTTCGTGAGATAAACTTTACACAATCGAGAGGAAAGTTGTTTTTCCAGAAACAATGTAAAGTAAGGAATAAAAAGAAGAATTCATAAATATTCACCTAAAAAGACCCCCAAAACAAAAACAAAAATTAGTAGCTTTAAAATATTTGTGAAAATTAATTTTTCATGAAACTTTACTATCTGACGCGTTTCCAGTTTGTAAACAGAATCGTAATATACTCATCTAGCGTGAATCGCAAACACAAAACAATTGAAATAGATTTTACTATTATTATTATTATTATTATTATTATTATTATTATTATTATTAAGCTTTTAAAAAATTGTACTCTTATTAATTTGATTTTTTTTCTTTTTTTAAATGCGGCAGGGACTTTTTCTGACGGTAGGTACTTTCTTGATATTGGCTCATGAATACCCCAGCGAAGTTTTACTGGCTACTTTATTTGGGATCACCATATAGGTGAGGCAGCATTGCTCCCTATGGTGGGGGGGGGGGGACGACACGGAAACGACCAAGCCTTATTCGGGATTCGAACCCGAGCGTGGCAGCTCAGAACGCCAACCATTATACTATGTGGGTGGCTTAATTATGAAAATGATAAAGTAGATTTTTTAATATTAAAACTTTTTTGTATAGAATGTATTTAAACAAGGTTCATCAGCATAAATAAAGAAAATACAGAAACAAAACTTTTATCTCATACCTGTATTGTTTTAACAGTAAAAACAACTCATTTGATGGAAAAAAAAGCATTTAAACTAATGCAAGAGAAAATTTTAATCACAAATTTATATAAAAATTAAGGAATTATTAAAAAAAAATACCTCCGTGAAAATTTTATGCCAATATTGGTATAATAATTCAGAGAGAGTGTGCAATATACATATAATAATTAATAACGCGTAGATAGTATGCTAATGAATCTACAAGATTGCATAATGCTTGGAACTTGAGAGATTCAATGGTGAAGATTAGAATAAAATAGAACAATACATCCTATATAAGGCAAATCGCCTCTAGTTCTATTCCCAGAGTAGCCTAATTTATAGAGATAGATAGAGATAGAGAGATATAGAGAGAGATAGAGATAGAGAGAGAGAGATATATATATAGAGAGAGATAGAGATATATATATATATATAGAGAGAGAGAGAGACAGACAGAGAGAGAGAGAATGTGTAACGGAGTTTCAGTCTTTAAAATTTAATTCAATTATTTCACGGGCAGTAAAAGCTTTCTTCTAATTGGCTGATTGCTTTGCAAAGCGGTGTGAAGATGTGTTACCATTTTTTTTTTTACTACATATGAATAGGTTAATGTGTGACAGTAAACGTTTTCTATGGAAATGAGAAAACGTTAAACTGAGGAGTTTTTCCTTCAATACGCAAAAAATTGATTTTTATACTCTGAGAGAGAAAATTAAAGTATATTTTTCTACTTGGTTAGAAATATGGACCAAATAAAAGCTATTGCTATTCTATACCACAGCTCAACAACGAATGTCCGTAAATAGTAAGTCTATTGAACAACCTAAAAGAGATTCTGTTTTCATTAGCCCATTACATCGTTGAAAAGCAAAACTATATATAAACAAAACTACACTGCTGGCCACTGTAAATGCAACACCCTGAAGGAAACATGCAAATAACATGAAATTTACAACATGCATTAGCGGAGGTGAGATATGCAAATGATTAGAATTTCAGCGCAGACGCACATCACGCGCGCCTGTGGCGCCACTTCAAAGCGCTATTTAAGGCTTGGAGATTTCGACGATTTCAAGTTCGGCAATTGTGTTTTTCTTGTGGTTTTTTCAAAAAAAACGATCAATTATGCCTCGTCGAAAACAGCGATCATCTTTTGATCAAGTATCCGAGTTCGACAGAGGACGGATAGTGGCCTACCGAGATTGTGGATTATCTATCAGGGAAATCAGCAGTCGTGTTGGACGAAACCAAACAACTGTAATGCGGATATGTGATCGTTGGATGCAGGAGGGTACGACGGACCGGCGTGTTCGATCGCATCCACCTCAGCGCACCACTTCACGTGATGACAGGCAAATTGTGCGCATGGCAGTGACGGATCGCTCAGTCACATCACGAACCATAGCACAGCACATGCAGTCTGTAACGCATCATCCAGTGTCTGCGCGTACCATTCGACGCCGTTTACAGCAGAGTGGTCTGTCCGCAAGACGTCCATTGCTTTGTCTGCCCTTGACGCAGAACCACAGACGTCTCCACCGCCAATGGTGCTATGACAGAAGGATGTGGACGGCAGAATGGAATGAAATTGTCTTTACTGGCGAGTCACGCTTCTGTCTGCAACACCACGATGGTCGCATTCGAGTCTGGAGACACCGTGAAGAGAGGATGCTGAACAGCTGCGTTATGCACCGCCACACTGGTCCTGCACCGGATATTATGGTATGGGGCGGTATTGGATATCACTCTCGCACACCTCTAGTACGCATTGCCGGTACTTTAAACAGCCAGCGCTACATCTCCGAGGTGTTGGAGCCAGTTGTCCTTCCTTACCTTCAGGTTTGCCCACAGCCATATTTCAACAGGATAATGCGCGACCACACGTGGCACGCATTGTCCAACGGTTCTTCGTCAATCGCCAGATTGAATTGCTTCCCTGGCCGCCTCGCTCTCCGGATCTTTCGCCGATAGAAAACATGTGGTCCATGGTTGCTCTACGATTGACCCAGATTCCATCCCCAGCTGCCACAGCAGATCAACTTTGGCAGCGTGTGGAAGCTGCTTGGTCTGCTGTACCCCAAGAACTCATCCAAAGTCTCCTTGAATCAATGCCGAGGCGTGTGGCAGCGGTGATCTCCAACAATGGCGGCTACTCTGGCTACTGATTTTGGCAGGAACCACACTTCACAGAAGTCTATAAATTTAATCATTTGATACTTGGTCAACATGTTATCTACAAAATAAATTTTGTTGTGATATCTCTTGTCTTTCTTGTTGTTGCAATAGGGTGGCCAGCAGTGTATATATAAACTCACAAAATGTTATTTCTTTTTCTATAAAGGAAAATAGATCTCAGTAAAAGGTAGCTCAGATTTTTTTTTTACACCTTTCAGCCTGAACTTTAATGGGACGAAATGTCCAAACGAGACCCAGGATTAATTCGTCTCACTTTTAGGCGCTGATCATTTAACAACTTACGACGTTCATTAGTGAGAGAAGAAGAAGGCAGATTGTACTCACAGTCTTTAAGTTTTGGTACTATTTTAATTCTGAAAACGCAACACTTCAGAGATTCGTAAAAGCAATAGAGTACTGACTAGTTTCTGGAAAGAACAGGCAGTTGCTCAAGAACACTAGAGGCGACATTGGGTTTGATCAACAGTGCTACAGGGCGTTTCACCAAATTGTCCCGACCTATGTCATAAGCAGGTATGCTATGAAGCACGCGATGTGCAATAAACTAGACTATAATACGCCAGGCTGACAAAAATATATTTTATTTTCAACGAGATTTAACATATCTCCTTCCAATAACCTGAAAAAAAATATCTTTATGTCCTTCCATCTACCAAATTTTCAAATGCTTATCAAACCTTGGAGGGTTAGAAAATATAAAACCAAAACATAGTAACTCCAAATAAAACTAGTCAAACTGAAACACATATTCATGTCTAATTTTCAAAAAGGTTTTACATGTTTCCTCTATTAACATAGTATACCGCCTACTTTCTACAATAAAAATTATAAATGTGCGCATACAATTTTAATCCCTTGGAATGAAAACATCCATTCGCACTGTAAAAAAATGCCAACACAAAGACAAAATAAATGCCGGGATGGCTCCCTCTCCCCAGACGCGACTCAACAGAAGTAGTCGCTAGGGTTTCCACCACACTTTTAGACCCACGTCAATCTGGACCACGACTCAATTAATGACGGAGAGGACATTTGTCTTCCGCCACGCCCATTGTTGCTCTAACCCCAGGCACAGACAGATACCCTCCTCTCCCTGCTGCCCATGGCTGAGATAGATGGCTGGAATCACGACGGCCATTTCCTCAAAAACGGGGCTATCTCATCGATTAATCAAAAGGGGGAGTTAGTAATTGATTAGAGAGGGGAGGGAGAACGTATTTATAACACAGCGCAAAATTAGTGACCATATTAACACGTTGTCTGAAGAAAATGTCTCGTTTATCGATTATTGATGATCCGTAGGTAACACTCCTCCAAAGTATCGATGATCGTAGGTGAACTCAGTGGGATAATTTGGTTAAATAAAGAATAGCAGTTAATTGCAAATGAAGGTATGAACGATCATTCATTACACTATTCTGCTTCTAACGACACTTCAGTGTTCTTCATTGGCATTTTCAGGGTGAAATTTGTGCATTTTCACAACACATGGTCCATTCGCGTACCAATCAAAATTTTCACTCGGTCAATACGACATATAAATTAGAAAATATTCTACACTGATCTTCAAAGGCAGATGAGGACAACTACAGGTAACTAAAATTGTGGTAAGGTTTTTTTTTTTTTTTTTTTTGGGGGGGGGGGGGGTATAATAAAACACATTCTGTACCACTCCCTAAGCTGTTCCTCCACTCCTAACCGTCAAATAGCCATCGACAGACATTATACATTCCTCCCTCCCTATTCCAAACGATTCAGTCTATTAATTCCATCATTTATCTACAAGCACGAGATAATCATTTATCTTTCTTTTATATATATATATCGATACTTCCTTGTAACTCATACATCTTTAGGCAGAGTGGGCATGACTTGCTTTACAATTGTTCATGGTGGGTGGATCGTATTACCTCCCAACCAGCTGAAGATTCCATCTCGACAGAAGAATGAAAAAATAATTCCATTTTATCTTTCCGACAATACAGAGAATAAGGTTTAGCATGTAGGCCAATATACTGCGACAGCTTTGCAGTAGTCTGCTTTTGACAATTTAAGAGGCACACTTGCTGCTCTTGAGTTTGAATTTTGGTCTCGAACTTTCTGTTTAGTTCACGTTATGTGTTTTCATACATCAAGCGTAATAATGATTATTATAATAATAATAATAGCTATTATTTATTGATGATGATTAAATATTTCATGATTCCCAAAATTTCCAATTCACAAGCGTAAGCAAGCGAAAATGAGTGGAGTTCAGTGTTAGTTACATATCATAATACTGCACACCAGTGTAGCGTTTCTCGCTCCTTTCACGTTGCCAAATGCCCCAGCGGAATGTGCGCCCATGTTTTTAGCACACGTTTTTTCTCCTCTACCCACGCCACAAGATACATCTCATCTCCTCCGAGTTTAAGCCATAAATATTTAACAATTTGAAACCATTAAGGAAATTTTACATAGTGTATAAGTGTCTGACTGATGTATTCCAAGTAACGTTGAGGTCAAGAACACCGGTTTGTTCACATAGAATCCGTCAGCGTTATTCGTATTGACCTATTTTAAACCAATGACAGACCTTAAAAATTTCGCGGCTAATCGTTTGGAGGTTTGTAATTGATTAAATATATTTCAATACGAGAAACGTTGATGGATTCTATGTGAACATGCCCTACCACTTCGTCTGTTGTGCAAATGCATACTAAGGTGTTGGTTATCAGTAAATAGTTAGACATACGGTTCTGAAAAAAAAAAAAAGACAGACGGGGCTCCTGCCGGAATAGGTTGCCAGTAGCAAATGATTTCAAATACTTTACATATCTCTACATAGGTCAAATTCCACAAGAAACATGCAATTGACTGCGTATATATGCCAACGGATTTGTCGTAGAACAGCGCCACAATTACATGATTTGAAGTATTCATTTGGTTGGTTGGTTGGTTGGCTGGAGTTTTATTGGTACTGGGTCCTAAAAGTGACATATTGTGCTAGAGAGAGGGTAGATGAAGAAATAACGAGGATATGACGAGGATAATGGGAATGACGAGGATAATGTGAAACATAAGGGAAAACAAAGACAAGAAAAGAAATTAGCAACACAACAGAGTAGTATAATTAAAAAGAAAATTTTTTAAAGTTTTAAACTGAAGTCTTCTGTTGGAACAGCGCTATTTTAATTGAATTTTGCTGAATTTATTATTTCACGCAGGATGTGAAAAGTGTCACACCATGCAACTACGCAGAAGTAATCCAACGTAGAGTGTTATATCATTCAATACTATTAGTAAAGTGTTATACTCCTAAAGCTTTTAGAACATATGAAAATTTCATGGTTGAAAAAAATATTCCCAGGTCGATACTATTGAAAGCAATTTTCTAGGTAAGCGAATAAGCTTTTAGCGACAAATGCATAGCCTCGGTTATTCCTGCATTTCCACGCTTAGACGTGAAAACAGAAATACGTAAATGTGGACGTAATACAACGAAAGCTGTAAGCCAAGTATGTGCCTTTTTCTTACGATTTCCTCGCCATTAAGCCTCCCAAGAACCGAGGCCAAAATCGATTCTGTATCGAGATGGCGACCAGGAAGATAAGAGAAAATTCCGCGATTAATCAAAATGGGGTTGGAAAAATCAATAGCTAAGGGTAAAGAAAATATTTATTAAATGAGACACCGAATGCATAACGGCATAAATCTTTTTTGTTTCTTCTCTTTTTTTTTTTACAAGGAAATATTAGTATTTTCTGTCCTCAGTAATTGCAAATTAAATGTTTTAAAATGGTTATTTTTGAAAATTAAGCGTATTGCTACATAGGATCTTGAGGTAAATATTACGTTACAAAATAAAGCTAAGTAAAAAAATCGCATAAATTAGATTTTTCACTAAGCTTTTTGCAGTTTTCTATGACAAGAATTATACTTTAACCTTTGTTAAGATTCTCAATAAATATCTGGTGATTTCCTATTATCACTGTTTTTTTTTTTATTCTACCTTAGAAACAAATTAAGGCCTTATTTGAATAGTGGTCCAACTCCATTCATGTTCATTTTGAGATAGAGAGCCTTAAAGTCTAATGAGTGCCGAGAAATGACTACTGAAGTCTGATTTGTAATGCCCTCTGTTGGCAGCAGAAATAATCTGGAGGTGTACCAGTTTAGAATTAAGATAGAAATGACTTGTATGAACATGAAATTGAGGCTAACTCTAAAGTTGGACCACTATTCAAATAAGGCCTTCAAATATATGCTCAAAGGAGAATTCATTATATGCAGTACGTAAAAAAATGCGGCTAAATCAGTGACTTAGGAACAATTTCCGAGGCGCCGAACAATCTCCACAACATAGAGACCTCTCCTCCTGCCCCAATACGTTTCTATATTTATACTGTAACATGCTTAAATTTAAACTCATGCACTAACACACAATGAAATACCAAGTTTTTCTGTCCAATATGAATAAAAATCAAACATTACATATCGGGCTGTTAAAATGGCAAACTTTTACAAAGACAATAAGAAAAACATTGAAAAACACCAAAGATTTCAAGACTAGGAACTAAAAGTAACAGTGGTACCTCGCATTTGCGACAGTTAATATTATTGGCACGGATCCCTGTGAACAAGGAAAAATCCACATTTACATTAGGCGCTTCCAAACTTAACTCCTAACACTTGTTATTGCATTAAAGACACAAAGAAGTGAAAGAACTGTAGAACTCACATAACAATATGTCACATAAATTTTAAAATACAGAATAAACACAGTTGCCTAAAAAAAACCTCTTTATCGATTCTCTTTCTCTTTCGGTAACGCAATACACTGCTCTGTGTGTGATAAGAACACAGGATTAAAACTGCAGTAGAATTGTTTAAATGTATAAAACGTTATATACAATATAATACTGTATAAGGACCAGAATCAAGAGTCATATGTACTTTCTACGCATTTTAATTAGATTTAAAGAATATTTCATAAATACACGTATGAACATATGCGAGCATATTGCACCTCAGATGATCCCGAGGACAAACGAAAGAAATTTTCCTTTGTGCTGGTGTGATTGTCAAACTGCGATGACTTAGAGATTGAATATGGATTGAATCGGACGCCACTATCCATTCTCCCTGTTCTTTGTAATTATGTAAATATCTTCCAGTCTTTTATATTTCTTATAATATGTTAACCAATTAAATAACCATAATGTGCACAGTTAATAAGCGTATTATTACCATCAATTGGATTGTTTGGCTGGATTTGATGCTGCTCAAATCCGACTACAACTTTTTAACCCAATAAGACAGAGCAAGCCGTAAATAAATGCCTATCGTTATAAGGGCCTCGTTATAAGGGTATCGTTATAAGGGTATATCGAATATCGTTATAAGGGCCAGCTAGAGGGATTCCTTTGTGTGTGCATAGATGTAATATACCCATTACATCACGTCCTTAGATTATAACCTGAAAGGGAAAACTATCTCATATTTACATGGCTGGAGCTAGACTCAGCCTGAAAGGAATAAAACTAAATTTGGAAGCGGTCGGGCCGAATCGTTTATTAGAGTGACAAAAGTACATACGTTCATTCCAGAAGAACGGCTCGGAATAACATCACCTTTCAACATTAAACGCGAGGGCGAGGTAGCCATGTGACTTATTTGCAGGGTCAGCAGATTTAGGGGCTCTGATGCTAACCAACTCCTGAATCAGAACATATACACGTGTAGAAATGCAAAGGAATGCGATTCATGGGAAGTTCTGTGGCTAAGGGTTTTAAAGCGATAAACTAATATTACTGGGGACTGGATTTAAGAAAGGGAATTTAAATGCTAGAAAGAAGGGCATAATATTTAATATACTATACCTCCCAACCAACCCCCACCCTCCCACTCACATATATATATTCTCACTCTCTCTCTCACATCCATACACTCACATAAGACACATCCATATACACACACAGAAAATTCTCTATAACAATCCACTAACTGATCTCAATAAAAATCAAATACGAAAAGAGTCAAGAAATCATCAGTCTGATAACAATAATCTGAACCATGGCGAAACTGGCTCACAACTTAAGGATCAAGGGGTTGTACACGGAACAGTCTCGTTTCCCGGAGACATAACTACCCCCGCAGACGCCGAAAGATTGATCGCAAACACAGCTTAATGGATATTGATCGACCAAGAAAGTTTTAAGGCTACCCCAACTCAGAATAAAATGAGCACTAGAATAAAAATACTTTCATTTTACGATTAGGAATCAAATATTTCCTCTAATATTTTAAAAGGTAATCAGACTTCTATTCACATTAACAAGGTTTTAATGGATTTTAAATGCACAATTTAGAGAACTAATACCCCAAAACTACGTGAACGTCAATTTCTCGCTCTAATTAGATACACACCTCACCTTTTCGGGGATAGAAAATAACATCATTAGCAGCATCCTGATTATTCAAAGCTGCTGTTACTCTTAGATTAAAATTTGGTACAATGACACCAGAATACAAAGAAATGACTTTGAGAGTCAATTTCAACGCACGGCAGAGTTGCTAACACCGAATTAATGGCATTTTATTTCTCTTAGTGTAATTGATGATAGGAGATAATTTTATTGTCAATAAAAATTGCGTTTTAAATAATCATCAAAAAGATTTAATTTTTTTTTCACAAAGCGGAGGTACCCATAGTAAGGGCATCTACATTGCAATTTTGTTGGTTTCTTTATTATGGGAGAATCTGTATGGGTCAAAAAACATCGCTTCCGATGAGAGGACAGTGCAAGAAGGTCCAAGCCTCATCGGATATTCGAACCCGATTCCTGTTTTTGGAGGCTCACGACCCTAACCACTATACGATGTGGGTGGAAAATTTATCGATTTTTCTCAGGTTGTAAGTATTGTTAAACTTTTAATCGCCTAATTCAGTGGTCGGCAAACTCATTAGTCAAAAGAGCCACATATCAACAGTACAACGATTGAAATTTCTTTTGAGAGCCAAATATTTTAAACTTAAACTATATAGGTATGTACATTGTTATTAACTTATTTAGAATACTTCTAAGCTGGCATTTGCTAAAAAAGTCCTCAATCTGATTGAGGTACTTTCGCTGTGGTCGACCCCTTTCAACTATCTCATCCACACTCGCCTTGCAAACTTATCATTTCGTTCATCCTCTCTATATGTCCAAACCATCTCAACATACCTTTCAAAATCATCAACACTACATCTTCTTTCTCCACAACGCTCCGTAAAATCATTACAAAGTTTCAATTGCACTATACGAGCGCTCCCGCACGTGGTATTTTGTGAAAGAGCCACATTCAAGGGGCCAAAGAGCCGCATGTGGCTCGCGAGCCGCGATTTGCCGACCACTGGCCTAATTCAAACAAGATGATTTGATATTTCAATGGAAAAAAAAATACATATACTGAATTTTAGTATAAAGTATTTTTGTTATTCTTAATAAAAACGGTGGTTTAAATAATCATTCATCATATTTAAAATATAATAGTCTTCGATTTATTTTCGGCTGCAAATATTGCAAGGAATTTGAGTTGCCAACCTTAAGCAAGAAGATTTGCCATTAGGATATTTAATATATATATATATATATATATATATATATATATATATATATATATATATATATATATATATATATATATATATATATATATATATATACACGGGGGCTGTCCGTAAAGTATCCGAATTTAATTTATAACTAAAAAAATATAATGGATATACATACTTCAGTTTAATCCCCTTCAAAGTATTGTCCTTGAGAAGCAACACACTTAGCCCAACCTTGTTGCCACTCTTAGAAGCAGGATTGGAAGTCGTTCTTTGGAATGGTCAACAGCTGTTCGATCGCTTTTTGTTTGATGGTCGTCACATCCTCAAACCGTCGTCCTTTAAGCGTTTTCTTTAGCTTTGGAAATGCGAAAAAGTCGCACGGAGCGAGGTCTGGTGAGTAGGGAGGTTGCGGGACTTGAAAGGTGCCATGTTTGGTTAAAAAATTTTTAACCACGTGTAAGGAGTGAGCAGGGGCATTATCATGGTGAAGCATCCATTTCCCAGATTTCCACTTTGCTGGTCGTTTCCTCCTCACGGAATCACGAAGTCGCCTGAGCACATCACGGTAGAACTCATTATTAATGGTTTGTCCATCTCTCGATGGTCTGTCCACCTCTCGCAATCTCTCGAACTGTCATTCGTCGATCTGATCGCAGCACAGTACGAACCTGTTCCACTTTGACATCATTTCTCGATGTTGATGGACGCCCTGATCGTGCATCACTTTCCACAGATTCCCTTCCATCTTTAAAACGTCTAAACCATTGAAACACTTGAGTTCGGCCCATAACATCATCACCGTATGCTTTCTTAAGCAAATCGAACGTTTCGGTTGCAGTTTTTCCAATTTTACTACAAAATTTGATGCAAACACGTTGCTCAGTAGATTCCGTCATGATCCAACCCGACACGAGACTTCCACTGCGTTCACTTTTCGTTATTGCTACCAGATAACCGCGCTTCGCAGTGCTTGGATAATTAACAACATAACAAGTTTACATGTGTTTAAATATGCTAATTAGCGTGCGCACGCAGAGCGGTGTCTGTATTATGTTTTATACATTCAGTTCGGATACTTTACAGACAGCCCACGTATATATATATATATATATATATATATATATATATAATGAAATTTACTATAAAGTATTTTTTATTCGCGTTTGAAAAACTGAGATAAGAGCAACTGATAGCGACAATAATAATTATGAAGATCTCTACAGAAACTAAAATGTTATCTTCTCCGATTCTTTCATACTAAAATTCTCTAAGCATGTTTTGTTGGATATAAAAAATTCAGCTGGATATAACGTTTAATTTCTGCTGAAAATACACTCGATTACTGTCTGTCTTAAACGAAAATGGAAAATAAACTATAATTTTTTTTTCCCAGTTTGAGATAAATGTCACGTCAGGAAGTAATAATTCAGAACACGCACATTCACATAAATACCAGTAAAAAACTCCCAATCGCTTGCCAACATACACAAATTTGCTCACCTTTCCTGTCATTTTGTGGGGGAAAAAAAAATTTTCTGACTTTTTTTTCATAATTTTCTGGTTAATTTCTTAAACTCCTAAAACAGACATTTTAAGGTTTTTCTCGATGAATATGACACCCGATTTTGAGAAAAATTTCCCATTACTACCAACATTTAGTGTAGGCATGTTTTTATTTCGGTTACAGGCAGAAAGCAGATGAGCATTGTAGCGCATTGATCGAGGTAGCGATCGAATCAACAAAAGCCACAGCCAAGTAAATTTAAAATAGACGAATTTTATTAACAATTCAGATGAGAAAAATGGAAATTGATGCTCAGGTTACAAGATTAATTAATTTTACAATCGGTTACAAGATTAATGATTAGTCCTCTAAGATGGTGACGGAGTCCGTTAGGATAAGTTACTAGATAAAGTTCGTCTACAATGGGGGGCTGGTCCACCGGTCTTTAGCGGTGCAAGCGGCGTTAACGGCTGCGGGGATTTTAATTACTGGACGAATTAGTTTAATTCGTCTCAGCATGTTAATAATATCGAGTCCGACAGGTCCCTCGATTTACGTTTCCTTCAGAGCTGATGACTGCGAGGCAATTTATAGAATCAGGATGATCAGGACGGATGATTTCGTCTTGAGATCTCTTCCAAATAAAGCCAAGTTTCCTAACTGAAGCTAAAAATTCTCTTCTTGAGAAATAAACCGCTGACTTCACAAGTCCACGTATAGCCTTTCTCGACCGGGATGGTCCGAGTCGTCTCTCAGCTCAGGAGATAGCTAACTAACTAACTTCTAAGATCTCTCGTCGCATCTTCGAACTTTGGCGCTCCATCGAGAGAACTCGTCTCTCATTGGCCCTTCTAACGGTGATGTCATTTTTAGGCTTTTTATTTGCTGAAACGCAAAAGCCAAGATGTTTGCAATTCTTGCATGTCCCGGTTCGGGGGTTGTCCTGCGTCATTAATCTGGCGCGCCGTGGCGAAAGGTTTATTCAGTCCAAGTGTCACTTTTTGGAGACAGGCTGGAGTTTCTTTTCTTTCGACTGTACCATCACCTGTTGCACGTACAATGGGGGGCTGGTCCACAGGTCTTTAGCGGTGCAAGCGATGTTAACGGCTGCGGGGTTTTTAATTATTGGACGAATTAGTTTAATTCGTCCCAGCATTTTACTCAGATTTTAGAAATAATAATAATAATACTAATAATAATGATTGTGATAATGATGATGATAACAATAAAGTAACGCAAACGTCATAGCGAAAGGAAAAAATAAACCGACATAGCAAGAAGCTTGGGATAAACATTTAGTCAGTATGGCAAGAAAAACCTTTAGCCACAAGTCTCGTAGCAAAATTCACCAAAAGCATTTTTCCTTCTTTTAAAGCGGCAGGGACTTGTTTCTATGACATTGGCCCATCAACAGTATGAAGTCTTGCAGGCTACTTCATTAAGGGAGCGCCATTTAGGTGAGACAGCATTGCTCCCTATGAGGGGACAAAACGGTACTGTCCAAGCTTTACTCGGGATTTGAACCCAATATCACTGCGTGGAAGCTCACGGAGCTAACCACTATACCATGTGGGCGGCTAGCCAAAAGAAATTGCCAAAAGAGAGACTCAAATAAACCAATAACCCTTGTGCAGTTTTCTGTAATTTCAAATATCGTTATCTCATATATTTCATTAATTTTAAGATTTTTTAAATCAGATATAGACTTTAACTGATAACAATTTTGCATATTTTCAAGCTTCCAGTTTAAAAAATAGAATTTAAAAGGTAGGTGTTATATAGTCTTTAAAATTATTCTTCAAATTCTCGTTATACAAAATTGCAAAGCCTGTATTTTTATTATTACGTAAGATAATTTATTTGACATTATCAGCAGAACTGTGAAGTCAAAATATGGCAAAAGATATCCGTAGTGCTCGTAAAACCAACCAACGCTTTTTCAGCAAGCTTTATTAGTACACCTTTACTTTATTAGTACCAATACTTTATTAGTACCAATACTTTATTAGTACACCTATACCTCGCTATACGGCCGCTCTTTAAACGGCATTTCACTATAACGGCCTTTTTAAATTAGGGCACTTTTTCGATTTACGGCTCACAATGTTTCGTTATACGGCCCCAACAGCGGAAAGTGATGACGGCAGCATATTATAGCTTAGTGATTCTTCATGATAATGTTCGCCATCACATTAAAACAGTCGTCATCACAGTTCGTGATTACAGTCGTCATCACAGTTCGTGATTACAGTCGTCATTAAACAGTTCATTATCACATTTTAAACATTTTATTTTATGTTTTTTATTATATGTATACATAAGTGCGTATGATTTCTTTTGTTTTTTGTTTATATGTTTATTTTTTTAATTTCTGTTTATTATTACATTGTTTCGTTACTTTTATTTTTAGTTAAGCATTTTTAATAGGAAATAAAAAGAATAAAATGCTTTATGAACTAAAAACTATTATTTATAAAAAATTGGGACAGATCCAATTAAATTTCTACAGGCTTGTATCAAAATAATTGCTTCGTTATACGGCTTTTCGCTTTACGGCGAACTTTTCCGGAACGTATCTAGGCCGTAAAGCGAGGTATGGGTGTATTGTAAAAGCGAAAAATCAATATTTTTGCAGATAATAGAGTTCTAAAAGACAAGCAGACAATTTCAAGATACATAACTAAATTCACCAGTTTTATCGATCTCCAGGCTAAAAAGGAGGCCAGCTTTGTATTTACGTCCTCGAGGTAAAAAGTAAAGTCATTCCCAAGATTTACAAGAAAATATTCCAAAAACAGCGAGAATTTGACGCATTAAATCAAAATACACCCCCATTACCTCCCAGGTGCTTCTGTTTCATGTTTCGGTCTAAGCTTTTGACAACGCTAAAACACATTTTTATTACCCCACCGCGCTTTGCATTGGGCGAGCGAAACAGAACAGACAGGCGTGTACACGAAACGTCATTCTTCCTAATGAGAAGTCGACTCCTGACACGCAATTTCGCCCTCCAGTTTGTGTCTGTTTTGCTGCGCGCTTATCATTTTTCAGCCCGCATGCATTACATTATTCCAACCCGTCATTCTCGATCTCGACCACCGAAAGTGATGAATGAGAGCTGCTCTACAAGCTAGAATTTATAGATACGGCGCGTTGTGAAGCTCTGCTAGAGTTTCCTCGATAAAAGTGGATAAGATATCCATCTGATCGGAGAAGCACTATTTTGTTGCCAAACACTTTGTATCTCACACACACTCTGTTGCATAATTTATGTTGTCAGCACCGCGGCCGACATTCTTTTCTGTCTGAAACATTTCTTGCTGACCAACTTCAATTACTTTTAACCTAGTATCACATTATTCAACAACGATACTAGGATTGAGTAAAATAACAATAATGTAGACTGATCTCCCAATTATGCGAGATAATTAATAAAAGGGTGTGAAAAGAAATACAAATCGTTCAAAAAGGGCTGTGCATATCGTAAAAAATGAACCACGCACGAATGCACGCGCATGTACGTACACACACACGCATTTTATATATATATACTAGCTGTACCCGTCCCGGCGTTGCTCGGGTAATGTAATTACCAATTTTTTAGTAGCCTTAATCCTTTGTTAATGGGCGTCGCTGTCATCCTTTTCCTCACCACGATACATTATTTTAACCATATAAATTTAATCCTTTCTGGCACATTTTGGCAAAATTTTTGACATAGGATTACTTAAAACTTTCCACAACAGTCAGCGAGACGAAAAACGTATTAAGATGTTTATTGTGCTGAAATTCTTTGAAATCTTCAAATATTTTTTCCACAAACACACCAAAAATTATATGATATTAACTAAGTGTTGGCCAAAAAAATTACGGCATTACTAAATGCGATTTTTTAATCGATTATCACTGCAATAGTAATCGATTTCCTTTAACCACCCAATCCCTCATAGAAAACAAACGCCCCAACTCATCACGTGCTTGACGTCGAAAAAGACACGCCTATTTTCACCCGCTTTACCTTCGTCCGGAAATGAAGAACGAAATCTCCAAAATGAGATTTCTCGCAAGAGTTTCCGAATCATAAAATAAATTATTAAAAAATAACTACAATTTGTAAATTAATTTTGGTTCTGGCTTTCGAAACTGTGATGTCTAGGGTCTCTGAGATAAAAATTTCGTAAAAATGTAACAACATTTACGTATCGATTCGACAATTTGGAAAAGAGGGTCGCGGCCAAAATCGCGTTTTTTCCCGAAAACCGGGTGCGTACAGGCGATCGAAAAAAAATCACAATTAATCGATAAATTAAGACAGACAATTTTAATTGTGATTTCCGTATAGTGTCATCTTTCCCGTATAGGCTCGTCCGAAAAAAAAAATTCCTGGACGGATACGTTAGGATTTACGGAGCTTTTACTCGTCCGGGAGCTCCAAATCGCGACTAAATATTTAATTACGGAAAATCTAATTAAAAAATCGAAAAAAGGGCTTCGAGGTGCATAATGTGACCTCGGGGGCATCTTCGTGTCGAATCTCAAGACTGTCCGACCTGCCGTCTTTGCGCCGTGCCGCGAGCAGACAAAAACTCGGTCACACACACACAGACTTTGCCTTATATATATATATATATATATATATATATATATATATATATATATAATTTTTATATTAATAATCTGACTTCTCCATGTTCTTGTAAAACATAATTTATTCGATTTCTAAAGATGATGTAATAGCTCATAGAGATTGCAGTACTTAATCCCTTCGTTCCCCTATAGACAGAGAAAGATCCTTATAGACGTAAGACAACCCCTGTCTAGGGAGACTAAGCCGATAAGAATCCTTGGTCACGCCCTAGTCCCGGACGTAAAATAACGTCATAGGGAATAACCTTTGCATCACCTCTTCTGTATTTTCCCGATATAAAAATGAGAACACGGCTGAAAGCCGCACCTTTTTTCTGATATTGTTTGGTACATTTCATACGTCACTCTGTCTAGCTACCTCCCTATGGGAAACTGCGTATGAATGACAAACTATTAAAACTAATTCGTCTATTTACTGCGTCCCAATAACGAACTCTTTTCCAGTTGCTTCTACAAGACATGTTATGTCATATATATGTGTGTGTGCGTGTGTAATATTAAAACATGGTTTTAATATTGAATGAGTCGTAGTATCCACTTTCGCTGTCTTATTCCAAAGTGTGAATTGCGTCACTGTTGCGCATTACAGTACGATGGCTGCGACCAATGATAAATCTTTTCACGCACGCGTCCAGCTTGGGATAGATACGAACAATGCTTCTTATCCTTCACCGGTAATATTTAAGGTCATGTACGAAGTGAGGTAGTATTGGATGGTGTACACATCATGTTAGATGGTGTACCCACCAAGACAGAGTGTACCCGTCATGCTAGACGGCTTTTAGATGCAAGATGTGTTTTATAGATGTTTGTATAGATGCTTTTAATTATGATTTTTAGTCTGTTTTATGAACTTTACGTATCATCATTTATCGAGAGCTGATCTCCATGTTCATTCAATGTATGTGTTTGTATGTCATGTGTTTTAAGCTATTAAAAGATGCCATGGCCGAAATCGCTATTTTTATTGAAATTGCTTATGACTGCTTATTTTACATCAACCCTAGAACAATATCGAGGGGATACTGTTCTAGGACACACTCTGTAAAAAGTCTCTATTTTCACACACACTCTGTAAAAATGATATGGATATATATATATACTACTCTCCTTAGTTAAAAGATCCTATGTGCAAAATTCTCATTTTAATTTTTTTAATGCTTTATACTTCCATCTGTTTGCCATCTTCTTCATTAAGTTAAAATATACTATCTGCTTTGGGAGGCTCTTAAAACTATAACATATTTGACCTAATTACGTTTCAACCTGAATCCTAACTACGTCCAATTTTTACGAAAAGTTACAAATGTTAGTTAGGACACTTTAACTGGGGAATGGGGGGGGGGGGGGGATGTAGTAGTGAGTGTGTGTATACAGAAACATAATAAAATAAATTTCGAAGAATATGTCCTCAAGTTAAGAGTTAAATACTTTTTAATAGTTTACTAGATGATTCAAGACAAGTTTAGATAATAAAAATAGGCTGGTCTATTGCAAATTTAAACATTTACACTAGAACTACCTACTATTTAGATTATATCTATTTCTACCAATGGCATAACCCGTCACTTTGACCGACTTCGTAGTTCTAGAGTTAAAATTTAAAAATACATACAAGCCGAAATAAGCGCCTTTATTTATTCATATAAATAAAATGTATTCTTTATTTATACGTATGGATAAAAAAAGTGCTAATATTTTTCATATTTATATGTAGCGTAAATAAAGGTAAGCTCCTATTTACGTCAAAATTTTTCTGTGTCACTCAGGAAAAGAGGAAGAGTGACACAGAAAAATACTGACACATTCATCCTCTTTTCCGCAGTAAAAGAGGAAGAATGTTCCAGCATTTTGAAACATTCATTCTTGAAAGATATGAAATCAGACAAACAGGCTGTCGTGAAATGCATCCTCTTATGAACACCGTTATGTTACTTCTTGGAATAGAGGAAATAATTAAGTCCACATCAGCAATTATAAATAAATAGAAATAGATTCAGATTTTTAACAACTAAATCATTTTGAAACAAGCCTTTAATTCTGGAGTATTGAAATCTGTCTCATTTTTGCACATGCTATAAACTGCGGATGATCAAATGGCTCATAGATGGTACATTTAATGCTAAAAATATCATTTCAGCCCAACATAAAATACTATTAAAACTTGAAAAATGTTTCGACAATTTGGAACGGTTGATCCCAAACCAACCCATCGTGCAATGCCCCCTCTGTGTTGGGATACGTATGGGCTGTGAGAATCTCCTGTCATGTATAACCTTTGAACACCTATAAATAATCCAACAGATATAGATAAAAAATTATACTAAAATAGACAAAAAAACAAGCAGAAATCAAGCACTCTGGGCATCTTTGCAGGACATGTTTTATGTTATAGTGATTTAGCAGTCTATGCTTGAATTTTAATTTTGTTTATTTCTATGGTTTACTTTTTAAAACTTTGAACACCTAGATTCAAATATTTTCGTCTATCAAATGTGATCAAAGCTCTACTAGTCTACACGTTGCCGCATGACCTTGCCTCTAAGAACAGGCATTGGATAACCTAAACTAAACTAATTGAGTAAAGGTAGAAAATACGCCAAATTGGAAAAAAAAATAATACTCATTTACTGTTTTATTTCAGACTGTAAAGAAAGTTTTAACACATGAACTGTTTTTATTTCATATACATTCAGTTAAATTACATGTTTTAAACTTTACACCAACCTGACATAATACGCAAAAGGTGCTAACCAGGTTAAAGTGCTCAAGTTCCCTACGCGTCTTGACAAAGAGCAATCATCATTTTTAACCCTTGATGAAATTTTACACCTTTAAAAGGGCGCAATTTTGGTTTTTGTAGCCCCCGAGAGACGAGACGACCGGATGGAAGTAACGAGCACACTATAACAGTGGATTCAAATTCGACAAGTGGATCCCTCGAGCATTGTTGAAAGTGACGTTATTAAAACGAAGTGGCGCGATGCGTCAATATAACAGCCAGGCCGCTTTACAAAGAGCGATGGTGCAGGGGTGCAGGAAGATAAAAGAGGAAAATGGGCTAACAATCATTATTTCTCCACTCACATCTAGTTGTCAGAGCACTTTTCATTCATCTCGCATAATAAATCCCGTGTGTTCGTCGACTGATTTGCCTTCGAACTGTGCTTTATCCCCTTTCTTCGACTTGCAATTGTTATGGCACGATAAAGCGAGGGTTGAATGGGGTTTACGTGACATTAGCTAGTGGAAACTTAAGTATACTTCAATCCTGCCGCATATAAAATCGGATGAAAACGAGCTGCATTAGCCCCTTTTAAATGTGTATGTTATTAATGCCCTTAGTCAAGAGTTAAATTTCTAGAACGAATAGTTGTTATAATTAAATGGCACAATTATAACGCCAATGAAAGATTTAATACAACACAAGAGGGTTGATAGGTAATACACCGAGAAAACGGATTACAAAATAAACTGATAAAGTTCACTATAAAATCGCTATTTTCTAGGCCCTGTTTTTCGTTAAACCTTGCAAAGCCTATCTCTAAAACGCAAGTGAACCAAAACATGCTAATTAGGATTATGATACATATAATGCACAGAATTATGCAGATTTGAACAACGTTACGGTAAGGCTACGGTAATGTTAATTCAACCACTCTGGATTTTTTACTAGAGAGATTTTATTTGACGAAGCCGTCATAACGAACGGTAAAAATTAATGTCCAGTTTATAGGATTCATGGGGGGAAATATACAAAATATAATCAAAACGAGCAGTATTTGCACTTTTAAAATAACACCGCTTGCTCTAGTGTTCATAGCCGAAGGATTAAATGGGCTGCACAGTGATTAACTGTCATAATTAAAACTAAACTCATGGCGCAACAGTCCCTTGTGGACCAAGGTCGGCGGTGTCCATCTCCGCTTTCTTGACCGTGGGCTTGGGGTACCGTACAGTATAGGTCTGTCAGGTGATCAACCTGACGTAGGACCCCCAGAGTTTAGTTCCCAAGCATGCTTAGTCCTCGTTTTATCGACGAACTCAAGGGATGAAAGGCTGAGTCGACCTTGCCCAGTCGCAGGATCGAACCCTGGACCTGAGGTATGGGAGCTTGACGCTTTTAACCACTACGCCACCGGGCGTCAATTGTCATAATTAAACGATTGTAAATAGAATTCCAATAAAAGATTTCTTAGAAAAGCACAGAAGATCTGTACGGTATTAAAATATAAATTTAAAAAAAAAATTTTTCTGAAAGATCACATTCCAGTCGCCTTCTTTCAGATCTATATATTAGTAAAATGTTGCAAACCTCAAATTTGGGGCGCGAATGAGCCACAGCATGACACGTCGCTAAATGGTAGAATTACTCAATAAGAGTTGAAGCAGAAAGTCGAGAGAGTTTACTGTTAAGCAAAAGTAATGTAAATTCACAAAGCTAGTCAGCAAAGATTTCACTGGGCCAAGAGATTTTAGGGCGAAAGGTAAGAATTATCGTTCAGACAAGTGGACTCAGCGAAAATGAAAGTTTACATCAAACAGATCAGTTAAAAGTCTAGAGAAGTAGCGATCGTTAATTGTGCGTTTGAGTTAAAAATTCTGAGTCAACGTTACGTTACACTACTCTCCAGTAAGGAGAGTTGTAGGCTTAAGTAAAGTGGTTATAAACCCTTTGTTATAGTTTGAGTTTATTTTAGCATTAGTTTAATTTCTAATCACAGAAATCTTAGCCAGTCACAGTCACTTAGATTAAAATTTCAGGTATATTTACAGCTTTTACGATTATTCCACCGAGATCTCCAAGATTATCAAAAAGCACAATTTTCAATGCTACTGAAAGAACGAGAGGTATTAGCAAGTAGAAAAATCAGAATATGAGCTAAATCAAATCTCACCTCTTATCTAATTACACCTTATCCATAAAGACCATGAAGAAAAAATTTAAAAAAAAGTCTCATATTCCATCAGAACATTTATTCCGTTAGCAATACAGAACAAAGTATAGATAAACAATACATTATGTGTGCTTGTATTCAGATAAATCAAACATTGTTTCCTCTCGTTCACATCCTAGCTCCATATGCCCAGTCAACAAGAAGCGCAAACTAATCAGTGCAAGTGCATATGTACGCGATTTATATCCCTCGCCGTTTTCATATTTGGCAACACAGCATATGTCTGTAACTAGATAAAATAGTCCCTTCCTCAAACAAACAAACAAAAATAAATAAAATAAAATAAAAATAAATAAAATAAATAAAATAAAATTATAATTTTTTAATTAAATAAAAATAATAATTAAAAATGTAGAATCTAATAATCCCGAAAATTGTTTTCAATTAGCGAAACTGAGCAAGTGGTTTAATGGTTGGTTGTCTTAAATTTTATGGCGCAAGGTCCAGCGGGGGACAAGCTGCGCCAACCATATGGTGTACTTATAAAACTGGCACAAGTATGGGTAGATAAAATCAAGTTCTGATGTGAAATATAAGCAAGTGATTTAATAAAACTATAAGAGAAAGTATAATGTATTAGTATTTAATTATATGTAAGGGCCACTGGAATGGGGGAAGTGAATAAAAAATAAGATTTCTTCCCAAATTAGGGGTAGCCTATCTGCCTCGAGATGTTCCACGACGAGAAGATCTAATTCGACTCTACTTACACACAGTGTCACTAATATATATATATATATATATATATATATAAAGAGAGAGAGAAAGAGAGAGATCATCCTTTATTTAATTTCTTTTAAATTAACCACGATTCCTCTCTATCAATACCCTAAATATGCTTCTTTTCCTATTCGTTATCTTTTTCAAAGTTGATGCAAGAGAAAATCGATTTTGTTGCGTTAAGCAATATCTGTTTCTGATTTACTCCACTTAATCCATCGAAATGCATTTATGACCACTTATGAAGGATGCGCGGACACTTTCGTTAGCCGCAGTTATTTCCCTCAATGATGACCTAACCAAATACGTAGCCCGTAAAAGACACATGTTAGCGGCAATCTATTATTAGACCTATGATTAGAATTTAGCTAACCGTCATAAAAGATGTACTGGACTGTGATAATTTAATGACAGACGCACTCAAACACGAGCGTGTATGTTTGTGATTAACACCTTTTGTCCCAGGCTTATGAAACAGGGCGGAGAGCGTGGGGAAAATAATTTCTTCAAAATGCAAGGAGGTAGCTCAATAGGTAGAACGTCTATATATTTAAGTTGCTAAACCGATTTTTTTGAGCAATTCAGGAGATAAAACTACTGCATCGATTTATTTCATTTTGGTTTTAAACAAAAGATTTTAATCTATAGTTGTGCCAAATTTGGTTTTGGTAACCGCAATCTTTATTAATTAGCAAAAAAATAATAATCAAAATTTGCTTTCTGCGCATGCTCAGTGACATGTTTAATTCTGGCTTTAGATACTTACTAAGCACGAGGCTGCATAAATACGTTAATTTGTTTATTCCAAGGAATCTCTCTAGCAGTCCCGATTTTTAACAATTTGTCCCGCGGCGTTTTAAAAACATCCCGATTTTTGGAAAGAATGCACGACAAGTTAGGGAACGGCGGGAGAACGGGAAGGGAATATACGTTTTCGGTGGCCATGTGGCTATTTAGCCAGGATATGAGTTTTATATTAATTTTGTTAATATTATAATGTTAAGCTTTAATAATAACAAATAATTGTAATATTTCCGAAAATTATCTTTTTAATGAGGTATCATTAGTAAAAAAAATATATTGATAAGGAAAAGCTTAAATCTTGGGCATCAGCAAAAATCACAATAGGAGAACAAATGATTAGAAATATTTCATCATTTTGAAACAAACCATGTTCCATACAATAATGCACTAAAAATTGTGGAATACGCGCTGTCCTTACCAGGAACTAATGCTGCGACTGAACGCGTTTTTTCTACGGTAATTAAAGTGTGGACACCAGAAAAATCACAATTAAGTGTTGAGACTTTGAAAGCCATTTTATGTGTGAAATGCAATTTAACAAATTCTTGTGAAAAATTTCATGACCTTTTAAACAACGACAGCAATCTACTAAAAAAAAATTCACTCAAATGAGACATATGCCAAAGAATAAAATGATACTATACATAATTTTTTTATTTATTATATTTGTAAATTGTACTTATGTTGAAATTTTAAAAATATATATTACAATACTATTTTTGCGTTCTACGAAAATTTTTGTTGCTCCCAAATATTTAATCAAGAAACCCCCCCCGGTCAATGTGTCCCGCTTTACCAATGTTAAAATCTGGTCACCTTACTCTAGCTCTCTCTCTGCCATTTTTATTTTTAATTATGTTTGTGAGATATAGATCTAAATCTGACGGAAATTGTTTACTTTGTAATTTTGAGTAACCATATTTCATTTTATTGGGTTCAATAGTAATTTTTTGAAGTGTATTTCTTTATTCTTAATATTACGATTTTCAACATTTGGTAATGATGGGTTGAGTACAATTTGTGTATTAGTACATTTATTTACTACCTAGTTGTCATGTTTTGATGGATACCAACTAGTACGTCTCTAAAAGAGAAATTTTCTGCTCAATTCCCAATCAACATAAAAATTTATTATAACTTCAATAAAGAAGCTAATTTACACAAATTACCGAAATTCTACGCGTAGATTGTTACAATACATTAAGTTTTATATCCTAATTACAAATTTTTGGCAATAATTACATAAAAAAAAAAAGGTAGCACGGAAAAAAACTCTAATCTTCCAGCAAACAGTAATTTCAGCCAGTCTCGTCAACCTGTAACAACAACAAATTTTAAAGTGAAAGCAGCTAAAAGAAACACGATACTTTGTTAAAACAGGGAAAGCAAATGCAGTCTTTTATAGAACACGTCAGCGATCTGTCACAGCGGAGAACAATAAAACCGCGTTTTCGGAAAGAAATCGCGACGTCGGAGCGAAAATGCATCCCCAAAGAATCTCGTAAGTGACATTATTAGCGCCTGGCGAAAAGATCCGCCAATATCGCAGCTATACTTTTTCATAGCAAGGGATGCCAAAGTCAGGACGAGAGAGAGGGAAAAAAGGTAGATCAATACTTCACCGACACCGGTCAAAATAGCTGAAAAATTTCACCCTTTTCTGTGGGAACTGAGGGGATTCTTAGAGTACTACAAGCTTACCGAGAGATTAATGATTTCAACTATGTCCACTGCATTTTAAAATATCAACTTTCCTACTTACGCTTTTTATCCCTCCTTTATAATGCAATAAAAACTCAACGGCTTTTTTTTTTTATTCACACTAACAACTCTACTAAATGAACGGTTTTATGCCTGCTTCTAAAATATAATAAAAACACGAAACAGCATGTTGAGCCTTAAATTTTTCTCCCAAAAAACATTAAAGATTGGTAACAAAAAGCGGTCTTAGTAGCCGATTTCAAGGAAAAAAATAAAAATGTAAATAAGACTAACCTTATGAATATTTATGGTTCTCTAAAAAGAGCGAGAAGAGATCTCATTTCCTTATACAAGAAAAAAGAAATAACATCCCAACAAACACAAAGTCATCGGGCCGGGGTCGGAAGGTTCCGGCCAGCCGATTTCACCACTGCCGGGCCGGCGCATTAGGTCAGTATCGTTTCCGTCACGGCTGTGTCCTCTCGCCCGCGACTACCCCGTCGACTTCTGGGCCGCTTCCGGTAGGAATCGAGCCATCGTTCATCCGACTGCGAACCGTTAGGCAGCCGCGATTAAGCCATCGATGCGGACAGATAGCCGGAGCGTAACCGGAGGTTGACGGGCCGGTTACGGGAGCAATAATTGGTGTCGACATACCGTCATCTACCCATCTCGTAAACAGCAATGTGCCGTAGGTCCGGGTATCATGCCAGCATTCTACCAGAATCGGACCGCCGGCAGTTTTTCAAAGTTTTTCGTAGGACCCTTTCGTTTATATGCTTATTTATTTCATTGACGATTAACCTCTGATATCAACCCTTTCACTTTTTTTATTATTATTTTTTTGCCTTCATATTTCTAGTATTCAGTTTTGCCTTATGTATTTTTAGGTATTGCCAAATACTGATCTTTGTTATTACCTAAAAATTTGCATATGAATCATTAGTTTACTTGTTAGAACAAAACCTCATTTCGTATTAAGATACATTTACCCAAATTTGAAATTTAAGATAACATTAATACCAACCATTAAAGCTAAATCATCTTTCCATTCGATCTAAGGTTCCAGTTTGTTTTTTTTTAATTTAGAATGAGATTATAGTATGTAAAACAGTACTACTTTAATAATTAACCCAAAAAATTTGTACTTCCCCAGTATAAAATTTATTAACATAATTTGATATATTTATCTTTCAAACCTGAGTAATGTGTAGTGTGTATGATGAAACCCATCTTTGTGAGCTTGTGAAAACTTGCTCAGAATTTATTTAAATTATTTTTTGGTGTAGAGTTAATAAATGCAGACACACATGTTTTTAAATACAGAAAAGAGCTGGTTTAAAGTAAAAATAGTTTATTTAGAAAGTACATAGCACATTTACACAATTTTTTTCTATATTTTCTACAAAACAGGATCCTTTTGCTGTACCTCTGGCTCCATCTTTACAGCATCTAGGGAAAAAAAAGAAAGAGAAAATCAGTTCATAAATTTATGTGAAAGGAAAATGACTCCCATCCCCAGATATAATTTATGAATCAAAAGAATTTATTTAAATTATTTTTTGATGTAGAGTTAGTAAATGCTCTGCAGATAAGAAAATTATTTTTTGCATAGTTTTGTACATTAAAGGGTAATTTATTGTTGTAAAAATAGTTGATTGTTGAAAGTAGTTGAAAAAATTCATTGTTGATAAAGTAGAATTAAATAAATCCAATTAGGAAATATAAATTCTGAGACAGGGGTTTAAAAAAACTTGATATAAAACAGCACCCAACACATGAGTGCAGTTTTAAATCTGTTGTCATTTTATTGATAACTACTTCCAAGAAGTAAATTCCTACCACATTTTTTTTGTAAAACCAATTACATACTGTGAAAACTACATCATGTAAAAAATATTTACTTGATTAAATAAATATACTAATAGAAAATAGTTATAAAATATTTGTAAAGAGTATTCCCCTTTTCACTAAATTTCTCTCTGTACAGTAGAAAATCCAACCATGTCGATTAATTTGTTATTATATATATAAATAAAATAGGGTAGATTGCCTTGATAAGAGTACAATAATCAGTTTTTAATGTTGAGCATAATTTCAGCTCAACATTGAAAGCTGAATCAGAGACTTGTCTAGAATGACACCAAAATTTCCTCTTCACTATTGACAATAATGCTGTTGAAAGTAGAGAAACACAAGAATAAAGATTGAATGCTAAGTAAAACATTAGCATACAAAATCTTAAAACTTCTAAATTTGATTACAACATGCCATACAGAGCATTAATACAGATGCTGGGTCAGATTTAGAAATTAAAGATTTTATATAGTATTCAATCTTCATTCTTGTGTTTCTTTACTTTCAATGTGAGAGTGATTCTCGATAGTGAAGAGAAAATTTTGTTGTCATTCTAAACAAGTCTCTCAGTCAGCTTTCAATTATTGTACTCTATCAAGGCATTCTAATCTATTTTATTTATATCTGTAATAACTAATCATTTAATTGACAGGATTGAATGTCGTACTGTACTCAGAAATTTAGTGAAAAGAGTGAATACTCTTTAACTAATCTATTACTATAATAATGAATAAAGTAAACATTTATTATATGATGTAGCTTTCACAGTAATTGGTTTTACAAAAATTGTGGTTGAAAGTAATTTGGGATACTAAATTCTGCATAGTATTTTAATAGAGCATATCTTTTGTTACTAAATTGTCAAATTATGGTGGAGATCTGTGTATAAAGTATTTTTTATTTGCGAGCAGCTGTTATTAGGGATAACCACAGTAAAAAAATATTCAAAATATACTATTTAGATTCAGTAATTACTAAACAATTGTTATGATATATTGTTTGATTAGTCTAGGTTAATTTGAAAAATGAGGTGGGTAATATTGACTAGCTGTCAATGTTGAGTGAAATGGCATAGATTATATTATAAAGCGTGAAAAAACACTTAGACTTTTTGAACCAAGCTTCTAACCCAAATTTAAGTTTTTTAAAAAATATTTTGCTAATGAGAGTATTTTCACAGATCTTAACAATGGAATAGAAAACCTGTATAGTCAACAAATTCATGGATAAACGATTCAGTTCTAAAAGCAAAAATCCTGGTTTCTGTATACTGTTGTAACATGATTATTATAAAAGTATACAGAAACCAGGCCTTTTGCTTTTAGGGCTGCATCTTTTATCCATGACTTAGTTGACCATACAGGTGTTATGTTCGATTCTTTAGATCCATGAAAATATTTTCAATTTTAAAAGTTTTATTAAATTTTTTTTAAATTTCTGGTTAGAAGTTCGGTTTGAAAAGTTAAAAGTATTTTATTGCACTTTGTAAAATAATCTATGCCACTGCACTCAACTAGAGAATAAAATTAAGTTTTAGCAGTAAATTTACTTTTTTAGCAGTAAATTTACTATTTTTTAAAAAGTAACATTACATTAACCAAAAGGTATTAAATACATGACTTTTTTAAATACCTCATTGAATCTTGTGTATTACCAGCAGCAATATTAGACACTGTCCAACACTTTCTGAAATGAATAAAAATAAATATATAATAACACAAGGCAAGCTGTTAAATTATAATCAGAAAAATTTCTCCTCACATGAATTTTCAAATCAGATTGAGTGAAAATTACTCATAATGGAATATGCACTGAGCATATAATTTAATACCAAAAATTGCCTGGTGATTAAAAGTTGAGAAGTAATCAGACTTTCAATGTGCTGAATATGTTTAGCACAATATTTAAATAAGACTTTAATATACATGAACTAGATTACTACCTCACAAAACTTCCAAGAAACAATTTCAACTTTCCATAAAACTCCAACTGATGTTTAGAATCAGTTGAGTTATTTTTCAGGCACAACTTTATCAACATATTTAATTATGAAACTTTGAGAAAGTAAAGACAATTTACAATGCATTTCCCCCCATTTTTTTAAACAGCTAAACAAGATGCTCAGTGGAATTTTAAAAAATTTAGTACAATCAAATATTTGACAAGGCAATAAAAGAAATTCTAAGCATAATGCAACAATTTAAAGAACATAAAACAGATGCTGTCTATGATTTTTTTCATTAACCCAAAGCTCATGCTTAACTTGAAGAGTTCAGAATCAATGGGGAGAAAAAAAAGTACTAATCAGAATTTTTGAAAAAATTCCAGTTGACATACCATATACGAGATGAGGTACTAGTTCCCAGACATACACTTAACTAAAGTTTAGATTTAATGAGTTTCTAACTCTTAATTTTAGGATAGTAAAACATAGTTATGTCTTAACTGGCTAATGTGTGCATGTGCACGTAAGAAAGCACATAATAGATATATTTAGGATAAAATATTAAAGATATTTTTTTTACTGCCTTCATCTCTAATAACACAGATAAAAGTGATTTCAAACACGATACAAATTATAAAATTAAGGGGCTAGGGTTTGAAGTCTAAGCTTCGATTCATTTTCGAAAACCTGTGTCAACGAGATGTTGTATTGTGACCCAGACAATTGGCGAAACTTTCCAAACCTATTTTCAATAATGTCGGTTTGAATTTTTCCTGTTAAGAAATATGCCATCCCCAATTCATTGCAACAATATGTTCACATTTCAAGTACAGCATGTGTAGTGTGAGAAAGTGTGGTATATGTTTTAGTTAAAAAGCCAGAAGTATATTTAAGAGAATTCCAAGTATCAAGCCAAACTAAGAATTTTTGTAGGTACATAACCTTTTCATTGGATGAATTAGATGACAAAGACTCACAATACACATCTCGTTTATGACCCCCTTTTAACTTACTTTACACATTCATTATCTTCCACCATTTAATAATGATTGCAATATATTCAGATGTTTCTAAACAAAAAGGTTCATCAGTATGTGTAGAAAGCACTTTCAACCCTTCAACAAAATAGTCATTGAAAATTTTAAGGCATAGTTTTACATTTTGTCTCTCCATAGAAGATGGAGTTTTTAAAAGTTAATCCAAACACATATTATGTTTAAATATGTGTTTGGATATAATTATCCAAACACATTATGATAACACTATCTGTCCATCCTCTAAAGAATGGATACTTTTAATGGTTCTAAAAGAGGCAGTTTTAGTTAAGTTATGATCATTAAAATCAATAAAATGCATACACTGACCATAATTCTTCTGATTCAGCCAATTATTTCTGACACACTTCAGAATGTGTACAGGATCAAAAATATAAAATAATGGTCTATTAGGATTTGAAGGATGATTATATAATATACTTAAACAAGGGGGGTAGCAAAATAGGATATTGTTTAATAATAAAGTCAGTTGTTCAGTCAAGAAGTCAATTATTGTATTTTGATGATGAGAAATTTTATGTCTTAGAACATCAAGCAATTCAATTACCACATTTAATACATTTTCACCATCACTCATTACTGTTTTCATTTAATCCAAATTCTTTATATAAGTATTAAGACTTAAAATGGAATAAACATGTTTAACAGAGAGAAAAATTTATGGCATGCATAAAATTAAATTTTACCAAAATTTAAAATTACTTAGCCCATTAATTAATGATCTAATACATCCAAAAGCAATTTCCTTTTTACTACTTCTGTAATGAATTATCAACGAACCTCTAACAACTTATCAGGAAATTCTAAAAATATTTTTAAAATTTTAATGTTAACCATTAAGAATAAATAAAGCTTGGCACTTCACATTTTCATAATATAAATATCATTTTTCTGTTATTATAAAAGACTCTGTAAACCAGGCGTTTTGCTTTTTGGAACTGTATCTTGTATCCGTGAATTCATTGATTATACAGGAGTTCTATTCCATTATTAAGAAAGGGTTATTTCATTCACTTATCAAACACACATTTTGATATAATAAACCACAACTCACAATGAATGTCTTATCTACAGTTTTATAAACAAACTTTGTCCATGAACAGATTTTATATTTTCTAAATAAACCTTGGCATTTTATACTTTTATAATATAAATCTCTTTTTTTGGCAAGAGTTAAAGACTTTCAAGTTTTTTCACAAGAGTTAACATGACCAGGGAGTCATGTTAACTGAAATCCCTGGATTGCACTTTCTCACTCATCTAAAACCTTAACAACAAGCTTCACAGTTAAAAAAGAATAAATAAAGAAAATCAATATTCTATCCACAAATTATTGAGACCAAAGTTTATGAGAAAGTTCAGATTAGCGTCTAAGTTAAAAAAACTAATTTGAAATTTTTAGTTGTTTAATAAATATTTTTATAGTTTTTTCATAGAAAAATTTAATTAGTTAAAAATAAATCTAAAAAAATATTAAAAACAGTGATTTTGGCCACAAGTCCACTGCTGAAAATAAAAGTATAGCTCGAGAATAAAAAAGGTAGGCTCAGTGACGTTAAACAAAAACCTTACATGAGTTATGAGATCCAAGTGGTATTTGTCTTTCAAGCCCGAAGTTAGATTCCAGTTTCAAAATTCTGTAAAGAAACCAATATTTTCTTATAATGCCATAATAAAAATTTAATGTTTTATCAAACCAAGAAGTATTGAAAGTAGAGTTCTTTATAAACTTGCTTATCACTAATATAAAAAGGGGAAAAGAAACTAATTTTACCCTTTATATATATATATTAAGCCAATAAGTTCACATTTATTTTGCACAGCATGACAACAAAATAATTTCCAAAAGACCTTTAGAGATGAACAGCTTATAGATAGTTATTGAGAACATTCTCAGATTTATAAAAACTCTTATCGTACAATATCTATTACAATAAAGCAATTTTTTTGTATGTACACATTCTGATAATCTACAAATCTATATACTTATAAATATATAATTTAAAAACATGGAATGCAAATTAATAAGTTAAGAAACAATTTATGTATCTAAATAGTCTATTTTGGAATAATTTTCACTGCCATCATCTCTAATAACACTGATAAAAGTGATTTCAAACACGATACAAATTAGAAAATTAAATGCACGTGGCATCTATATTGACACAAATTTAAAACTCTAAACTTCTCATTACTCCAGAGGTTCTTTGAATGAATTCAGGAATACAATGGAGTTCACATACATACAAAAATTAATAATTCTTGAAAATATATATACACTCAATTGCAAGAATATATACACTCAGTTGCAAAAGTATGCACCATTATGTTATTCCTAAAGAGTGAAATTGTTTTATTTTATATCTTCAGAGAGAGTAGAAATATAATCTAAATATCAAAGCCAGTTCAAAATATTGATTAATAGCAATTGAAATTCAAAATGTTCCTTAAATAAGCTTTTTATTTAATGAGATATTCAAAATAAAAAAATGCTCCAATATTTGCTATTGTTTCAATATTTACTTGACATGTGGATACTGATTAAACAATATTTTGATCTGGTTTTGAAATTTTGAATATATCTTTGCTCTCGATAGACATAAAGAAATTTCACCCAGTAGGAATAACATATACATATATAGCAATTGAGTGTACACATAGAACATTATAAATAGAATTTTAAAAAATTATATTTTAAGGCTATTAAGATTATACATGAAAAATACCTATTAGTGTTTAGCATTTAAATTAAAATATATAATTATACTAAATACATTCTTTTAAATTATGAACACAAAAATTTTAAGAATATTTGTTCTTTATTTCTTATAATGTATAAAATGCAGTGTATTTTATAAAGTTTACTCAAAACACAATTTGATAAGGAATTCAATAGATCCTTTTGTATGATTTACAAGTTCATTTTTAGAATCTTTTATAATGTGGAACGTTTTTGAATCCATCTTTTAACATTTAGACATGGATAATTTGTTGCCTATTGATACCTGGCAATAAGAACATTGTAAAATATATTTAATAGGAAAATGGACAATTTTTCCACCATTGAATACTATGCATGAATTTACTATGGAGGAATCATGTGTAACTGATTTATCAATCCAGTAGTAAAAAAATGTTTAATTTGGATTAACATATTAAAAAAAATTTCATTATAATTTTCTTTCAAATTTCTTTAAAGAAATAAAATGGAAAATATTATACGGGAAATGAAAATACATTTTTATTTTTCAACTATGTAGATTTGGAATTGATATTTGTGTCATGTATTTTATACTTTCTAAAGGATATAAAATCTAAATAGTGCGTACAAATTACAATTCTAAATATTAATTAATTAGCAAATACTTAAGACTTTCACAAGAGTCCATTTACTTCCTTTGTCCATCTAAAATATTAACTGAAACACGAATCTTAAATTATTCCGAAACAAAATGTTTTTATTTATACATACGAAAGTGCTCGTAAGTGCCATAAGTATTGCTAATTCAATACACTCAGTTCAGTAGAGTTTGATCTGAAATATGGTCAATTCATATATAACTTGGATTAAAACACTATCTTATAACAGAAATAGAATAATGTTCACTATGTAAGGGTGTTAAATAAATCTAAAGGCAATAATTTAAGACTAACGAATGAAACTTACTTGTGGATTAATTTCAACGAACTTGTAATCAATCTTTAATGGCGCCTTTTCAATCACGTGCAACTGAATGTCCAATCAGATGACACTAGTGCATTGTAGTATGACGAGGCGAAAAAAAAGATGGTTTGAAATTTCATTATGCTATAGCTTTCAAAAGCTGCCTTTTGGTATTGAATATAAAATTTATTGCTCTACTGAAATATTTTCAGGTGCTTCAAAATAGATATTTTTGTGAAAAGAGATAAAATTCTTTTTTTCTGTTTATTTATGGTATATTAAATTAATAATATATATTTTTTGTAAATAAAATATTCAAAATATTTTTACAAGAAACTTAGGTATTTCTAAGTATTTCTAATTTTTAGATGTCATTACAGAACAACTGATTTTGTAGAATTTCGCAATTTTCATCATCTTAATTTTACAGTAGTATATTCTTATAATACACATTGGAATGAAAAAAACAATTTTTAATTAACGGACCTTAGTTAAAATAAACAAATCACATTTATTTAGAAAAATATTAATGTAATGTCTTTAAAGGCAAAGTGTTATTTTGAAATAAACATTCATATTTTTCAAAAGTCCATAGTAATCATACATGGTTTGCTTTACTTATTTCACTGACACATTGAATTGCTTTCTGTTTGTCATCAGAAATATGCCTCTTCATAGGAAGTCCTGTTACTTAACATCATTCCATTCAATCATATCAATATAATCCTTGGCATCAAAGTTTATACGTTGAAATAAAAACTTTTTGATGCCACCTTCATTTTCAGCCCTTGCTTTTAGATTCCGGGGTAATCCAAGCTCTCTCTTACATGACTGCGATCATCTGATATCATACAAAGGACGAGATTTTCAGAAGCAGATTTCTGGCACTGGAAAATGTATATAAGATAGCATAATAGCATTTTTCAATGACAACAACCAGAATTTAAACATTACTGTAATTGGAATGGGTGGAACTGCCGTGAACACTGGATTGAATAATGATGTGGTTCGTTTATTTGAAAAGGAATTAAGAAGGCCACTGCAGTGGTTGATTTGTCTATTTCATGGAAATGAACTGCGCCTACGTCCTAATTTGGAGGAGAAATAGGTAAACAACTAGAAAACTGCTATGAACTTCCAGTAATTGAATTATCACCTATTGAAAATGGCATTCCATTACTAGAAATTAAGGATGATTTAAGTGTGGACCCAAAATATTTGTTAGAAATGTCTAATGCAATCTCTGTTGGAAGGTGCTCTTCTGATTTGTCTATGAGAAAACCATGAAAACTTTGTTATTCATGATAGCTTACATTAGCAAACCAAATACTTCACTTGTATGTGGGAACAGAATGTACTGCAAAAAAATCTCCGAATACTGACTGAGTACATTTTGTAAGTATATGCATCTGTTTCGTTTCACATAAAGCGAAAACTATCTTATATCCATGGATCGAAGCACTTGTGGAAACTTGTAAGCTATTCACGTTACCTCCATCAGACTCTTAAAATGTAATTGACCCAGTCATTCAAAGAAATTCGTACTTCGCTGCTTCTGAAAATCTCCTCTTATGTATGATATCAGTTGATCGCAGCCACGTAAGACAGCTTGGATTACGCCGGATTCTAAAAGCAAGGACTGAAAAATGAAGGGGGCATTGGAAAGTTTTAAGTTCAACGTATAACTTTGATGCCAAGGATTATATTGATATGATTGTACGTAAAGATGTTAAAGTAACAGAACGAGGCATATTTCTGATTATAAACTAGGAAGCAAAATAATCTGATCAGGAGAGTCAACGTACTGACTTCAGCAATTTTCCATGTCACACACAAGCAGTAGAAGGATTGTTAAATTCGTTACCGAGTCACCCTTACCCGTCCGTGGCACTTCTGCAAGAGTTGCATTGATAAAAACGAAAATACATTCTCAAAAGATAATGCCAAATTTAATAATAAAAACAAAACAAAACACAATTCAATGTGTCAGTGAAATAAGTAATGGAAACCATGTGTGATTACTATGGACTTTTGAAAAACATGAATTTCTTTTTTTTTCAAAATAACGTTTAACATCCCCAATCTCAAAGAACTTTTTAATCTTATGCACAGTAAGTGTGCGTTTAAATTTTCTTCTACACCCACTTTTGATTATATTCCTAAATCTGAAAAAGTTAAACCTCTGAATCAGGCTGATGAGCTTAAAGCAGGGTGTTTAACCTTTTGCAGCATCTGGGCCACATGGTAAATTTTTTCAAGGCAGGCGGGCCGCATAAAAAAGTCAACTACATTCAAAAGTTTAGTTTTATTA
Organism: Dolomedes plantarius; assembly: GCA_907164885.2. NCBI lineage: Eukaryota > Metazoa > Arthropoda > Arachnida > Araneae > Dolomedidae > Dolomedes > Dolomedes plantarius. The sequence continues at coordinate 47,616,542 of OU015500.1, read as the reverse complement.
TGAAAATGAAAAATACATTGTATATGTAATGTATAAAATATTATAATCTTGGTATGCAATGTGATGTGGTAATTTTGAACGAAATCGAACATAATGTGATTTTTTAAATTTGGGTTGGTCTAAAGCGAATTGCTCTCGAACTTAACTAGCATTAATGATCGAATCACTCTCTCAAACCAATTTTCTATCCTAGGAAATTGTCGTAAGCCGGAGGAAAGAAATTCCCGCTGCTATGATGAATTTCCTGTTAGGCGGGAAACCAAACCTGAGCCATGTTTTTTTTTTAATGGCGGAAGGGTACAAAGATACCCTCAACAAAATGTACAACCTAGTCAAAATTCAATATCCCAAATCAATTTCATGAAACTTTCTCAAAATCTTATCTGACAAAACATTACTGCAATTGGATTAATATCGGACCTTTCAAAATTACTTAATTTACTTACGCATTGAATTTTTTTGGAAAAAAAAATCCCAAAACCGAACGGCCACTTAAAAAATGAAAAATTTATGTTCCGATCTTAATATTTCAAATCTTACCCAGTCCATTATTGTTCACAGGTTAATTCTGATAGTGTTATTCTGATAGTGTGGTTTCTGATAGTGTTTAACATTTTTCCTTAGTTTTCTGTTCCATGCGAGGCAGTTTCCTCTTATTGAAGTTCCACACTTGATACCCTATCAGGGAATGCTGGTGTGGGGCGTTCGTTTTTGCTTCCCATGCTTCAGTCCTCGGTTCGATCCTGCAAAGTGCAGTTCTGTTATCTGTACTCACGGATGTTCAAACCTGCCAATTTAATTTATTAAATATAACTTACTTATTATTTTAAACTTAATTGCCTTATTTTTATTCTAACATTTATTTAACTAATTTTTTTGCCTTTTTTTTCTTATTGTAAATATTATTTCTCGTATCCTGATTCAATTACAAAAAAAAACAATGTAATATATATTCTTCAATGTACGTACTGAGGATAAGGGGTCTTATTTTTTGATATTTTTTGGTGTCTCATGACATCTACTGTCTATGTCTCTGACATTACATTACATTAATATTTTTCTAAATATGTTTGATTTGTTTATTTTAACTAAGGTCTTTAAATTTAAAATTCTTTTTCTTTCATGCAAATTTGTTATTATAAGAATATGTTACTGTAAAATTAATACGATGAAATTGCGAGAAAAAATTCTACAAAATCAGTTGTTTATAATGGCATCTAACAATTAGAAATACTTAGAATATGTAAATTTCCTGAAAAAATATATTTTGAATATTTTATCTACAAAATATATATTATTATTTAATATACTATAGAAGAAATTTAAAAAAATACAAATTTTATCACTATTTCCTCTCTTATAAATAAAGAGTGGTGAAACAAGGACCCATTTTTAAGTAGATATTTAATTTCTCCAGTAATATATAAAATTGAAACTAATTTTCATCTGTTTTTATAAGCTTCTAGGGAGTTAAAAACATACACACAGAATACAATCTTTACATACAAGGAAAATTATGTGAATTTTCACATAATACAATTATACAATTTCACATAATACTTTTCACATAATACAATCTTTACATACAAGGAAAATTATGGGAATTTTCCGCGTAAAAGAAGTTTCACAACAATGAAATAAATATTTTTGAAAAGTCTGTTAAATTTAATCTTCGCCTTCCCTTTCAAATCCATAATTCTGATGCAGATATCTGTTACTTGTGGTTACGAATCGGAGGTACAGTTCCGGGACGATGCAGGGTAAACGATTTCGGTGCGATTCATATCAACCCATAACAGGCCCTGAAACACGTAAACGGAAAGCGTTTCCCCTTCGGAGGTTCGTAAACAACCCGCCAGTGGCCCGACAAAATTCTCCCGTACTTGTCGTTCACCCGGTGCCTCCAGCACTGGCCCGATAAGCTGCCGTCAGTCCTGTGTTTGTTGGGATGTCAACAGTTTTCGTTCAGTAAGTGTCAAGATCGGCTGTAACACTTTTGAAATAATTATTACCAAATTCAAATGATTTCTCAATCTAATGGCCAATTAAAACACGGTGAAGGGTTTCAAAATATTGGAAGTGGTTAAAGCTTAATGAATATCGACTTAATCCAGTAATCATATAAAAAGATACATGAAGATCCATAATCCCATATCCGCAGAATTCTAAATATCAAAACTCTCTATAAACTGCTTTTCTTGCGGACTAAAAAAAGACAATTTAATAGACTATTTCTCCAATAAAAATAGGACATTCTCCACCTTTGCAAAATTGCAGCTCAATATAAAAGCCATTGCCTCTGATTAACTTATTTTAACCTTCCAAAGATACCGACACATGAAGGCAAACCAACCAGATATGGTTTGCCATCATTTCCAGCTTCAGCTTTTTCAATGTTTTCCTACTTACAAAGGAAGGTGCTGTGATCTGCGCCTTACTATACAGGTGATTTGATACAAACACCATCACCTCTTTTCCCCCTGTTTTTTGTAGCTCTATTAACGAATAAATATGTAATTTTAATCCTTTTTTTAATACATATATATTTATTTTTTAATTATTTATATATATATATATATATATATATATATATATATATATATATACACATACATACATACACAGTGCGTAAAATAAGTTTTAAGACTCGTCTCAGAGCGCAGGTTGTAATGGTGCTGTGAGTGCATGTCATAAGGTCCTATGTCATAATGGTGCTGTGAGTGCATGTCAAAATGTGCATGTCATAAGGTCCATCGTCTGCTGTACACTGTCAACAAGTTCAGCGCATTTCGTTAAGTAGTTGAGAGAAGGCGAGCATTTATTGCAGAAGTGAATTTTTTTCATGTTGATTTTTTAATATGAAGCAAAGAGCTGTAATTAAATTTAACGCAAAACTTGGTAAAAGTGCTTCGGGAACATACCAACTCATGAACAAGTTTACGGAGACTGTTATTTAAGTAGATCAAATTTTTTGTGCGGCACAAACTTTTTTTGGACGGAACAGATACGGTAGAAGATGATCAGCGTAGTCGAAGACCAATTTCATCTAGGACACCTGAAGTTATTGTGAAAGTACGAATTTCGTAACAAACGATCGCTGTGCATGACTGAGAATGATGGAAGACTCTATGAAACATCAACAAAGAAACAATTCGAACCATCCTGAATGAAGATTTGGGCAAAACAAAAGTGTGTGCTAAATTTTTACCACACACTTTAACCCTGAAAATCAAACAATGAGAAGTGCACATTGCAGAGACATCGTTTCAGCCGCGATGAAAACGATCCAAACTTCTTGAAGTCCATTGTTACAGGTGGTGAACACCTGGTGTTTCCAATATGATCCTGAAACAAAGCCACAAAGTGCGGAATGAAGTCACCAAATTCAACGGAAGCCAAAAAAGCAAGAAAAGTTCCATCCAAAATCAAAACAATGTCATTTCATTCTTCGATATTAAGGTATTATCCACAAAGAATTTGTTCCAATTGGACAAACAATTACAGGTCAATACTACGTAGCTGCTTTATGTGTCTTGATGGCCAGAATTCGTCGCATTTGACCAGACTACACAAGGACTGAAAGCAGTTGGTGTTTGTTACACGACAATGCACCCAGTCACACCTCCCTTATTGTTCGTCGACTCTTGGCAAAAAATAATGTCTGCGTGTTGAACCATCCACCGTATTCACCTGATTTAGCACCCTGTGACTACTCCTATTCCCAAACTTAAAATGAAGTTTAAAAGGGTGTTATTTTGAGGATATTTCGACAACTACAGGAAGCAATCGACATGTGCTTTGGAGGACATTCCCCAAAGTGATTTACAACAGGCGTTTGATTCATTAATAAATCGCTGTAAAAAGTGCATTGAAGCCACAGGGTCCTATTTTGAATAAAAAAAAAACCAAAAACAGGTATTAATTTCTTGTTTCCATTCCTTTTACGAGCCAGTCTTAAAACTTATTTGACGCACTATGTATATATATTATTCAATTTAATGTTTGAGCATTTATTACATACATACAGACGCGCGTGTGTGAGTAAGTCTTAATAAAAATATTTATTAAACTTTACTGCATAATTCTGCAGAATATACACTTTGCATACCTGAAATTTCCAAAAACATTCAAGCACTATCCAGATTCCATCGCGTATGGGATACTGTTGTTTGGAATACTTTAAATTTCTAAAAAAATTTACGGGGATCGCATTCAATCTGACAGATCAAATTACGTGAATACCTATTTTGCTTAATTAGAGACGATTACATAAAAAAAAGGATACCCATTTATATTATCTTCCTTTCCCTCAGCATAAATCATAGCATCCAAATACAGTTTCTACCGACGCATTTTTTCAATTTGATGATACATATAAATTGAAAGTTTGGTCAGAG
>OU015500.1:47604645-47609645 GCA_907164885.2 Dolomedes plantarius | reverse complement strand
AGCCTGGGCAATACCATGTAGTTAAAGTTAATCTATATATATATAAAACAGTACCGTGACTGACTGACTGACAGAGAACGCAGAGACCAAACCGCTGGACCTAAAGGACTGAAATTTTGCATGGCGACTCTTCTTATAGTGTAGAGGTGCACTAAGAAAGATTTTTGAAAAATTCTTTGATTTTTTAAACTAAATTTTTAAGCTGTTTTTGTAACATTCTTTAAATAACATTCTTTAAAGTTTGCATTTAAAAATAATCTGAGGGTTTAAAATTTATATCACGAGAAAGATCATAAAAATTCCTTTAAAATGAAATCTTTTTTGAATCTTTACCTCCATTTTCTGATTTATGGTGAATTTTTAAATATTAATTTTTAGAATTTAATTTATTAAATGCTGATCACGTGGTATCTTTTCTTTTTGTGGTACTTTAAATTAATTTTGCGTCACGTACATAACAAAGAAATAAATTGACAAAAAAAATATTAAAATACGGTAAAAGATAAAATTTAACCACTAGACTTATTTAGATGGAAGTCTTTTAAGAATTTAATTCAAATTAGTATGTTTTATGGATAATTAAACATACAAATTAATTGCATACATTGACCGTTGTATTTAATTGGATTGTACTCCGTAGCGAAGCACGGGTATTCAGCTAGTCTAAGATAAAAGGGGCGCCAAAGATGTGACTCTGATCACAAAAGCCATTGTAACCGGACATTTTTCACTCAATAAAAATTTTTCAGCGCATCATACCCAATGAGCCTGAATAATTAACGCTATAGCAAATGAGAAAGGTACTTAATTTTTCATTTGAACACCAGGAACGAAACCACGGGGGTTAAGGGTGTAAGGGATAAATCTCACCCAGAATTCAAAAAGTTGGCAGAAAAAGGTAAACCTTTATTATAACACAACTGGAAAAGAAATTATCTTCATCTGATCCCACCCCTCAAAATTCAGGTGGTAGCAAAATGAGCTAAGATACATAGCAATTCAAGTACAGGTAGCCCTCCTACAACACAACACGGTTTCGCTCTAAACGATAAGATAAATTGCGGGAACCCTCGTATAACACTGCAACCTGTAATGCGGTTTCGCTCTAACACGATAAAAAAAATTTCGAAACCCTTTGTACAACACTGTACTTCTACAGCACTAGATAACATGATTTTTGTTTAACACATTTAAAAACTAAATTACTTTAAAATAATGACGGGAAGGAATAATGAACTATAGTACCTTTACATGAAAATATAAATGAATAAATTATAATTTGTTTATACAACTCTGTAAAATTACAAGAAGACCTAAGCTTAGCTGAAAATCTTGAATCATTTTTCCTGAATGCAGACCCTTCCGCTGAAAGAAGCCGAAAATTTAAAAGGGAGCTGCAAAATATCTCCATACCGTGATATCTACAGTGACCTTGTAAAAACCAGGAAACAAACCAAAATTACAGATTAGAGGATAGAAGGTGCAAGAAATCTAAATGAAGAAAAAGGTTCTGAAAGTGAAGGTGATATCGTTCAACGGAAAAAACGTTCTCGTTTGATTGTACTGAGCAGTGATGAGGAAGAAATTTATTAAATTGAGGTCGCATTAAATGAAAATAATGTTTTTATTTCTTTTCGTTTTGTGTTATACATATCTACATTTAAATTTTTAATAAACATAATGTTGCTTAAATGGAATTTTTAAAAAAAATTTGTTTTTAAATAAGTTTTCGGAACGTAACCCCCCTTTTTGTACTGGTTCTGGGTCTCATATCGCGGTTTCACACAACACGGCATTTTCTAGGAACCTATGTACCATGTTATAAGAGGGTTACCTGTACATATTTCTGCGCCTTTTTATGCTAACCTTCAGAGAGTTCATAACGTTGGGTCATCCAGTAAGCACATTACGCAAGCATATGAATAGTGAGAGATAAATATTAAGAGAGAAAAAATTCAACTCAAGAAATAGCGTTGTAACCAAAAACCTGCATCCGCGAATATCCAAGTTTTAACTTTTCTTAGGCGCTGAGCAATCGAAAATATGCCACAAGGAGTCCGCAGACGCACTCGTTTCTCGCGAAGCACAAATCGTTTCTGGAAGTCTATTCAACTCCCGGGAGTGAAGCTTGAACAATGTAAAGTCATTGAAACCCCAGCAAATGGGGAGAGAGGCAATCAAATCTCTTCGAGAATCCTTCCAAAAGCGCTTTTAATCTGCAGGAACTACATTATTTCAGCCACTGCTGACAATTGAATAATTGAGATCAAGAGATCAAGTGACAAAACGACTGGGGCGTAGCACCCAGCCAAGTCAGCAACAGTGAGAGGCCTGCCTTTTGGGGACAACTTTTTTCCTCCCGCATCTTCCCAGCATGTACATGCGTGGTGAAGAATTTGATACAGAAGGATAGGCTAGTTGAGATTACTACTTCCTTCATAAAACGTAGCGAAATATTTCATACAGCATGAATTATCAGAATTAAAAAAAAGGACATCCGAGTAAGCTACCATAATGCACCAGTTAGTAATAATATGACGGTACAGCAACAACTGTATCCTTCGACAGTAAAGAGGAACAAATCGGTGGATGTGAATTAGTCATCACGGAAGTCAAATGATTCAGAGCATGTGCGTACACACAAATACATATTGAAAACATAGTAAGTGTAGATAGAATCTAACAAATCATAATCCTAAAATATTGATAATAAAATGCTTTAATAAATGGAATTCAACACAAATGCTTTCACGGTCAACACTGCTATCTTAAACGGAAGGAAAGATAAATATAAAACATGAAGTTGAAATCTATAGGTCCCTATCATGGGCATATAGCTAGAGAAAATCAGCTCGTATGAAAGTGGGACGGAGGGCATAATTATAGATATTATATAGTTACACAAACTAATATTAATAATTGAACCTGCAGTTTGAAAAAGGGAACGAATCCAAAAACTGTTTTTGTGAGAGATATAAAAAAAAACTTCATACTTGTCTTATCATTTTTTCTTCACTAAACTTTTATATAAGATTCTTTACATTCACCCACTATTCGAGTATCTTGTACAGGTCAATTGGACTGTCTTTAAATAAACTATACGGTACAAAACGAATTTCAATTTTTTGGCGCTTGTTCCCTTCTTCAAACTGCAGGTTCAATTATGAACACCAACATCACGAACGAAAGCCTATCACATAAAACTGGGCTGGGAGGGCATGACTTTATGGGGATCTTTCAACCTGACTCTCTGACGGTTGACTGTTTTCGAGTTAAGTGTTATTGTCGAAACCTTTTCTCATCTTAAAATACTAGCTAAACATTTTTACGTCATTTTCCAACTTTTGAATTCCTATACTATAAATAAATAACGATATAAAAACATAATTTTTTATTCTTATTCTCAAGCACTTAAGATACAGTAGCTGTTTACCCCCTTAAGTCCGCCTCAGAACGTAATGTGATCATTTGCGACAGACCTGACTGAATCTTCCTCCATTTCATATAAGTACAAAAACGTCTGCACTAGGCCTATAAAAACATGGGGTAGCTATTTTTATTCCTCTCGTGGGGAGAAAAGATATTTTGCTTTTACATATTTCTTTGACATCTCAGGATATGCCAGTTCTGCGAGAAAGGATGCTCACTATGGGGAAAAGACACTTGAGGGCTTATACATATGGATTAAATGCGCTGCTGTCTCTAAATTTGTAGCAATTTTTACTCAGTGAGGTGAATAATGTATTACACATGCTAAGAGCCGGGAGATTTATGTTTCCTTCACTATTGTACTTGCAGCTCATTTAAAATCGTAAGGCGTAATTCTACCTCACGAGATATTCGAGTTATACGGGAAAATAAGGTATAATAAATACTTTCTAGAAATTAATTTCCGAATTCTCAGTAGAGTAACACGTTATTACATGCCTTTAAGAGACTGCCACGTAACTAGAACTAAATTTGCATTTTACAGAGTAATATAATCAAATGGAAATAAAACCCACTAACAACTTAATCAAATAGCTAAAAAAGGTCTTCCTTACTAAATAAACCTAATATATGTAGAAGCACTGGATGTTATAATTCACCTCGGTGTGTGTTCGAGAGACTGTTAATAATAAAACTCTTATAACAACTCCAGAGGCAAAAAATATATAAAGACTAAGGTGGCGTAAAAGAAAACTGTCTGCGTGGCCACAGATAGCGATGAAAAGACTATAAATGTCGGAAGAATATTAAATACTGACCTTAATAGAAAATCTGCAGGGTTTGATTCTCCTGAGATATGATCAATTTTAAAATCAAATTGCTGTATATCTAATAACCATCGCGCCGTACTATAGGATTGTTTTGTTAAACTTAAATGAGGCGTTGATGATTTGGGACCAGGGAGAACTTTAAATCGTTCGCTTAATAAATTTTTTTTTAAATGTATCATCGAATCATGTATTGCCAAAAGTTCTAGTTTTATTGAGGGATATCTGGTTTCGGAATCTTTAAATTTTCTAGAGTAAAATTCTATTGGCGTTTGTTTGCCGTCATGTTCCTGCATCAGTATCGCTGATAACGTAATCTTTGAAGCATCACAGCTTAAAATAAAAGGCTTATTAAAGTCTATCTTGAAAGTCGTTGGTTTTTGCAAAATACAGTTGCAAAATGCTTGCTGCATCTCCGAGCTCTGACCATACAGAGCCGATTACGCTGTCGCAGAGACTAGCGGAATTTCCTGTAGTCTGACATGATGATGCTGAGTATGACCTGATGAGAGCACCTGTCAACGAAAGCCTGCATCCCTGGATTCTTCAGCAGTCGTAAGTGCCTCCCGAAAGATCCTACAAATAATTGCTTCGACTGAATATTTTGTCTCTGCTTCTGATTCCTCATGTATTAAGTGATAATTTGAATGGGAACCTTATTTTATTATTAATTTTACTTTAAAAGAATTTTTAGTATTGTCGAATAAATGTATGATAAAGGCCAATTCTCTATGGTTCCTTGCT